>WOGN01008925.1:0-11051 GCA_015342105.1 Leptinotarsa texana
AAGCGAAAAATGGCCACCTCTCGCCAAACGGTCATCTTCCACTGAATCAGTGAAGCGGAAAAATGGAAAGTGGGGATAAGTGAAAGTACTCGAACGACCCATAAATAGTCATCTTTCGGAGGAATCAGTCGAGTCATCACCCGAAGACGATTGTAGATATTTTATTCCACTATTTTTATTCCACTATTATCTCATTTCAGATTATTTTTGCTTGATATAATTGTTATTTTCAGCTAAATATTTTTAATTCTTCTTTTTCAGTTGTTTCGGATATTTCAAATCATTTTACATATTAGACAATGGATGTCCGAACTAGTGAAATTTATATTTCCTATACTTAAAACTGACTGTATCTGAGAAATTTCGTGATTGAATGTAGGTACTGCCTAGCTCAAAGGTTAAAGTTGACTACCACATGAAATTTTCAATACAATATTATTCCAAGTTGCAACAAAAATTGCCAAAAAATTTGGACACACATTCAATTAAATAACATCTTAATGCTGAATGGAACACCCCGTATTTAGTGGCTTAATTTAATGCAGGAGTAGATTCCCTTTAAAACTATTTTAGGGTTCCCTATACCCATCTCTTCTGCTTTTTATACAAAAGGCGTCTTTATATTTAACTTATGAGCAATTTTTTTAACCTTAAAATAGAATACGCTGTATTGTAATGAAAAGCCTAAAAAGCGTTTTGAACACCTCTTCACAGTGACGAAAACCCTAATATTTTCAGAACCCTTGATCACCAGCACAGATGGTCTGTTGATGTGTGGGGTGGAATAATTGGAACGCAAGTATTAGGTCCTTACTTTTTTAATGGTCATTTAAACGGCGTCATGTTTCTCGGAATTATTGGGGATAATTTGCTTATGATGTTGGAAAGTATACCTCTTGAATATTCGTCAAGGGATGTGGATGCAGTTAGATGGTGCTCCTGCACATTTTGATAGACGTGTCAGAAACGAGTTAGATCGACAATATCCAAATAGATGGATAGGACAAGTAGGTCCACAGAACTGGCCAGCCAGGTCTACAGATCTTACAAGTCCCGACTATTTTTTATGGGGAATATAATAGTAACTCACCTTTTTTTTGTCTATAGTATCTGAAAATATAAACAATATAGGGTGTTCCATAAAAAATATAACTTTGGTATGTAACTTTTTTAGGACCCACATATAACTGTGCTAAAAGTTTTTCCCTAACTCTCTTCAATTCTCGTAGAAATACCAAGGCGAATGTGGTGGGCCACCCTGTTTAAGTTTAAGTATCTTATATTTCATTGTAATAACTATTGTTGTGTTGTTCTTTTTTCTTTGTAGAATTTTAAATAATTAGCTGGTGATGAACCTAAATAGGTTCGAAACATGTACTGATTGAAGGTTTCAACATCTGAGCGTGAAAATAAATTGTGGAGACGACTTTTCATTCTTCGCAAATCTACTGCATTCCACTTTGAGATATAATGGACTTCAACAAGAGGTTAAAAAGCTTGTCGCCCACTTGTCCGGCACGCAGCTGTCCGTCGCCTGTTGGAATTTATCCTTAAGTAAAGCGATTTTTAATTTTTTGAGCGAAAACCATGCGTCGGAAAAAGAAAATCCAGCAAAACAAATGTGTTCAAAAATGTATGGAGATTTTAAAAATAAGTTGTAATTCAAGATAAAGCAGTGGCGTAGTATTTTTTTCTCCAAAAATATACATTTCAAAACAACAAAATTAAGAAAATTGTACATCAGAAAATGCGCCTTGAGACATAGAACATATGTACCAAATATGCCAAAGATGTCTACAAAATTATTTCAGTTATTATTAAAAAACTGATTATTTTTGGAAACTTTGCCACCCTGTATCTCAAAATTTAAGGCGTTTAGGACATACGTCCATAGAAAGTTTTTTCTTGAAATGGGTCTGAGAATAACCTCCTCAAATATTATCATGTGTTTAAAGAACTATGTTAAGTCTATTATACCAATAAAAAATTAATATTAGGCTTAAATAACTAGTGAAAACTAGTCGAATATTACGTTAATTATTGAGTGAACAAACGAGTCCCTAAATTTAACTAAAAATCACACCATGCAAAAGTTATATTTACCTGTTTCTTTTCAGACTCTCGCATCTACGATTTGATGATATTTAAATGGTTGAACATTCTGTTTTCCTCCTGTGTAGTTTTCCAACATCCTGCTTGTCCTAGAGGACCACGGTACACGTCGAGTAACAAGCATATTATAAAAAAATATGCCGAACAAAAAATGGACGAGGTTAGGTATGTTATAAGGTGGAGTTGACATTTCAGAGTGAATGAGAATCCAGAGCCAAACAACGTTAGGGCGACTTAAGCGACTTAACATAGTTTGGTTTAAGGTGACTTGTGGACTTGACGTAATTTAAAATCAGCTATTTTCGTTAGTTTTAAAGATACAGCAAAGCGGAATATATCAGAAAATGCACCAAAAAATGTTGAGTGACCTAAATTAAGCTGAAATCTGGCAAATTTGGACTTAACATAGTCTGGCTCTGGGGTACAGATATGTTTTTTACCACTTTTATTTGTAACTAACGTTACTGCAGTTTCGTTCCATATGGACATTCTCAAACTTATTCAATGAACTCTCAAATTTATACATATGATTTTATTATTTTATACAATAAATTTGAGAGTTTATTGCATAAGTTTGAGAATGTCCATATAGAACGAAACTGCAGTAACGTTAGTTCCAAATAAAACTGGTGAAAAACATAGAAATTTTCATTTCTCTTTTCATAATGATCTCCTACCACGTAGTAACGGCTACATCCATCAAATTATGGTGACATTAATTTGTCAGATGTCCATGTCTTCTCGAGAATCATTATAAACCATTGTTATCCATAATTGTTTTCATGTACCAAATTTCATTAAAAAAATACACTCAGCTTGAATGATCTTGAGTGAATTACAAACAGAGCTGGTAGAAAGAAGACTGCATTGAAACAGCTAGAAATATTAAAGAGAATTGTGTAGGAAATCAATCAATCGAGAAGGATTTTGTCGCTTTTTACAGTAAATGCATCATGATAAGGTCATTTGATGTGATTTAATACTAACGACAATGATAATCTTCAAAGATTGAATTGTATGTGATGCATATTAACACATTATTCGATAACAAGGTAAGCATTCTGAATGTCAAGTATTTTAATGCAAATTAGTGGACGAGGTAGTCAATGTTTGCACTTCCATTAACAGAGAGTATTCGGGTCAAAACCTTATGGCATAGAGGTTTCAGAAATGAATTTCCTTCAGTTGCTTTGACGTAGATCCAAGAGCAAGTGAATGATTGAAATAATTCAATAAGAAATTTATAATTTGGTGTTTTCTTCTGTAACGGAATTCCAATACAATCAAAGCGTTCCTAATAATTCGAGAAAATAGGCCATTGCCATTGTCATGACAATGTGAGATTTTACGAAGTTTATGTTTTTCGGGATTGTGAACCGCCTATTTTGAGTGAGTTTTCTAAATAGGGGTGAATATGGGTGATATGGTTTGACAGAATGGAGTAGAGCTTATAATAGTAACATATTTTGTTTAGATGTAAATCAAAAATAAATAGGGAAAATGAGTACTAATTCCCCGATACTCTGACGGAATTCGATTTTGAATTATCGGAAACCATCGACTTTATGTTGATGATATATACTACCTTGCACTGACGAGTGGCAAACAGCCCGAAATCGGCCTGCAACTGTGTTCCAATATTTGAAAATCTATTGCGGCAGTTGTATCGTCAACAGCATATGCAGGAATAACTTCTGTGAAGAATCCTGCACTGAGACCGTAAAACTAGCCACTGAGACGAGTAGTCAATGCCCCAGGCTCACCGACCTACTACCTGGTGAGGCATCTAGCCACACTACTTCAGCATCATGTGGGGAAGACAAACTCCTGCGTCAAGGATTCGACAGGTTTCTTTGTTAAAATTAGCAACTCATCTCTGGAGCCAGTGGATACTCTGGTCAGCTTCGATGTTGTGTCCCTGTTTACCAATGTCTCACTGAAAGACCCTCTGAGTCTTTCTTGTGTCCAAGTGATATCGTCGGACTCTTCAGAGCATGTCTCATGGGAGGTTACTTCTGAAGGAAACTAAGAGGCGTGGCGATGGGAAGTGCTAGCCAATTACTCCAGGGAAAGTTTCGGAGAGAAAGCAATTAATACCTTTGAATTAAAACCGACCTTGCGGCTACGTTACGTGGAAGGGGCGCTCTGAACCTTTTCTCAGACCACTTGAACACTCAACTCCCAAGCATCAAGTACACCATGGAGACTGAACAGGAGCAGCGGATAGCATTCCTAGATGTATTAATCGACGACCTTGAAATCGAATGGATACAGTGCGTCAGAGGTAAACAAAGCTATGAAACTGAAGAGTTCTACGACTCAAACGGGGAGAAAGCTCATATGGTTGCACGCGGGATCTTCCTTATATCCCTAGAGTTACAGACATAATTGGAAAATTATTGGGGAAACACAACATCAAAACGGCTTTCAAACCTAACAATAAGATTCAACAAAGCCTCAGGTCGGCTGAAGGTAAAAAGGGGTCCAATATCTGCAGCAGGGGTTTATCACATACTGTACATTTGTTTGAAGGTATACATCGGAACCTCCAAAAGATCCATGGGAACAAGACTGAAGAAGCATGAAAGAAACTACAGACTAGGCCAAATAGACAATACAGCTGTGGCAGAACACGTATTCAGTGAGGAAAACTCAGGATCCTGTTTGAAAGCACGGAACTCATTGCCCCAACCAGGGATACCACAGCCGACTGGTACGGAAGGTAATAGAAATCCACAAATACATGGATAATTTCAACAAAAAAAAGAAGCGGTGAACCTCAATCGAATAGGGAATCCCATGACAGCAGGTAGGAAAGGGTCAACGAACATTATTGACAATTCACCAAATCCAGGTGCAGGTTTCATCACACCAGACTACATGAATAAATATAAATACGCTTTACGTAATTTACCTAAGCCAGAAATAGGTAATAGCACACCGAACTAGCTTGAAGAGTTAACATAAATACGCGTTATGATATCCGTAATATTCAATCATTGAAGATATTACCACAGGATGTATAAATCTCGGAGGAAGCCACTCAAGCCAGCGGAAGGTCAGGGAGACATTCCAAAAATCCATAGTAGGGACACCAAAAACCTCGGCCGAGAAAGCCATTTTGTCAATGAGAATCAAAATGTTCGCAATTTTATTCCACAAAGAAATATTCTACACGAATGCCTAACATATAGTGTACCGAACATGTCCGAAAGCAATTTTTTCTGACCTTGTTGGGTAAATTGCTATTTTATTATATTTTCGAAGCCTGTGATAGTGATAACCCTCCATAAAGCAGGCTACACTAATAAACGTAGACATTTCAGGCCTACCTTAATTTGTTCCACATCATCTATATTGGATTCATCAAAAACATGATGATATCTAAGCTGGTGAACAGTTTAATTGACCTCCAAGAAATGGAGATGTGATGCAGATGCTTTTTCTTCATATGAAACTTGAAATTTTCACTTTGGCTTCAATAGTGATGGATAAATAGCAAACTATTGTTAAACTTTCTTTGTTGCTACTAATGAAACTCACACATATGTAATCATATTCATTTCCGAAAAACGTTACCCAAATAATTCAGTTTGAACCACACAGTTTGTACATGATGAATAAATAAACCATTAGACTTATAAAAATATGGCGGAACACGGAAATATATTTGAATTTCAATAGGTCCATTGTCTGATATGAATAGACTGATAGGTAGCATGTGGGTGACACCTAATAAGTGAGTGACTGTTAATGAACTTTGGCGATTCTCTCTGTAAGAACAAGTTCGCGGAAGTAATACGATCGAAAAAAAAAAACGGTAATGATAATTCCTAATACTAGGCAGGTATCCATTGTTTTTGAGAGGCAAAATTATATCCTGAAGTTACATGGTGACCCAAAGAGACATTTGCTACATTATTCAATTGTTTTTATAAAACCTAAAATAATTTTTTTCTGATCAAATATTGTAGTAGAAGCTATAGATGATTAATATTCTCAAAATATGATCAGAACAACTACTTTTGGAATGTCATATGGATGATATTTACAGATTTAAAATTCTGATCTCAATATCAGCTTCAAAATATATTCATAGGCCCTCCAGAATATTTTGATTTGCCCCTCCATTTTCTAGAATCCTGTTCGGTCGATTATTTTTCTTCTTTGATTTCAGCCATAAACACACTATAAAACTTTTTTTTGTTTTGTTCAGCTTCGAGTTCACTTCGCAAGAACGTGTATCAAACCATTCAACCATAAAATGTAGATCTCAGGATATGTTTTTTCGAATTCGTCTCAAGTTTTACCTTCCACAGAAGAAAGTACTGTCCTATCAGCATCTGACCCAGTAAATGAATGGTTTAAATATATCAGGAATAATATGGGTCCCAGGACGGTTTCTTGTGGGATACCATGATTAAAAATTTTTTGACTACTCTGTATACTACCGATTTCATCCATCTGTTTTCATTAAATTCATTATTGAATTAATTATTATTAATTTATTATGAAAAATAGAAAAGAAAACTTACAGGAACTAACGTTTCTGCAGTTTCATCCTACCAGGACATTTTCAAACTAATACAATAAACCTGTATAATAATATAACATAGGAAGTTTTATTCCTTATTCCTCATGATGAACAATAATAACAAATGTGGATTGAAACAAGTGAAAAAAGAATAGAATAGAATTAACGTCTTTATTATTTTCAAAAAATAGAAGATTGAGGAAGTATATTCACAAAATATTTTTGGAAATGAACTGTAGTGTTGATTCAACGTATACATCAGGTCTACGTATACATCATTTCTATCTATACCTATGAATAGTTACATTCTTATTTGTGAGAACATGTGCTTTTTCTTTCTGTATCACTACTTCATTTATTTTCTTTCCAATATTTCATTTATTTTACCTATTGTTATATTAATTAGCCATGCTTACAGTTCTTTTCTGAATTTGATATTACTTTCAAATAGACTTTACTTCAAATAGAACTTCTGCATAGGAAATATAGCACAAGTATGAAAGAAATATTTGACTTCGTGCTTTGATTACTTACTTCAGAGATTCTTGAAAATTATTTTTTATCGACCACAATATCGGCAAAAATCCTCAACTGATAGTCTGATTTCATGAATTTTCAAATAACAATGAATAAGAGTATTTCATAGTTCATTCTGATTTAAGTATAATATATTTTATCCATTTGAGCAAAACAAGATGCGATATTGAGAAAAATGTTAACAGATACATAGCTGAAAACAATGGATATTTCTCAAATATAAGTAGTGGCATATTACATAGGATAATTGGGAAAAGTAATTTTGGAGGCAATCTTCGCAAATCTTCGATTTTTCATAATGACACTGAATCATTTGTATGAATCATGACACACAATAGGATTAGATAGCATTTCAAAAGGTTGAACGAGAAAGAAGCTTTCAAACCTGTGAGGACTGCAACAAAAATATATCGTTCAGTCTGAACGAGTGACTGAAACTGGGTTCAAAGAACACTCAACACAAATCCGATTTCGGAGACCAGAAAAGTCTATTGTCGCTCATACACTCCTTGAAAAACAGCACGTAGAATAAATGCACACTGTATAAAATTGTCTCCTACCAAAAGTCTATTAATAGCTAACTGTGTCAAAATAATATGGACAACAAAAATTTTCTATTCCGAATATTCCACTATTCACCTCTATATGAACCACTTTATCAAAAGCGGGAACTTTTAGTAGAAAATTTTTCACAATGTCTTAATGAAAACGTGGAAGTGTACCCAGTTATGTAGATATAAGTAGGCCCCGTTAGGCCTCAGTTAGTTAAATTGGATGAATCCAACCTCACACACGAGTCAACAAACATATTCTCGGACAGTCAAGCGAAAATGATGAAATAGCAGAGCATATACTTTGTGCCTGCCCCGCTGGAAACCGAATTAGGTTCTTTGAGTTCGGCACATCCGTCCGTCGGCCTCATAGACGTAACATGAAAGAAGAACTCTTAGTACTAAAAGTAGTATCAGAATCAGTTGAATAAGTAATCATTTCATTTGGAGAGTTTGGAAATTACGTATTTTGTATGTGAAACTATTTTTTATTTCTATTTTGAATAGTCAACTGAAAATGAATTTGACTTTTGTATTCAAATACTTTTACTAAACTATTTTCTCTCATTTCGGCACATGTCACGTCTAAGAGCGTGATCATATTGGATTTTCGACTGTTCAAAAATCCTTTGCAGAAAAATATGAAAATGAGTATGTATCAAAAACGTCTATATTTTAAAATTCCGAAATTACAACTCACACTGTCCGACACAAGAGTGTTAAATTTTCAACCAATAAGATGTTATTTTGAAAAGATCTAATTGACATGTCTCAAAAATGAGGCTGAATAATAACTCTAAAGTTAAAAAAAGTCATCTTTTGCATGCATATGATTTATTGGCCTTTGACAAGATACATCAGTAAACAACTAATTCTCAAGAGAAACAGTAGAACCTAATTCTAGAATATTTTCTTGATTGGTCTTCATTTTCAGATACCTCAAACGATAAAATACATATAATACAACAATAATATTTGTTACGGATGTCAAAATCATTAAAATATACAAAACTTCGAAATTTGTAGCTTCATTTTGTTCGTTAATAATATCGTCCTGTTCCTTGGTAGTAGCATTGACGTGAACAGTTCTTACAATTTTTTCAGCAGATGGCTTCGTATTGATTTCAAATGTCCGACGATCCATGAAAAACTTGTAAAAATTCGTGTTTTTGAAATCCGTGTTGAAAAATTCATATACTTTACTAAGATCAGGTCCATCGCTGTAAGTATGATTCATCGGTTTACTGTAATCTATTGTTATTACATCCTCACATTCAATTCCGTTAATATTATGGGTATGAGTTGAACTGCCATCAAGAATAGAGATCGAATTTTTTTCCAAAATATGAACGAGAGCCATAAGTTTAGAACAAGCCCATAGATTTTTATCCAATGATATTTTGTTGAGGGCTGTTAAAGTGGATACAAGGACTGATCCATCAATGAAGTTGAAATTATTTCCATTCAAGTGCAATTCTTCAAGGTTCCTTAAGGAATGAAACATATAAATGTCCAAGATTGAAAATTCATTGTATGACAAGCTCAGAAAAATCAGCTTCTTCATTGAGTCTAAGGTACCATAAGGAATTGTCTTGAAATAATTCGATGATAGGTCCAAGTGTTCCAAATTCGATAAATTCTTGAAAATACCGTGTTTCAAGACACCCAATTTGTTGCTTTTCAAATCGAGAACTTTCAATTTAATCAAACGATCGAATGCATCCACTTGTAAATCAAAGATCTTGTTGAAACTCAAGTTGAGATATTAGACGTTCTCACTATTTTTGAATAGACTGCTGTTTATATAGTCGATATTGTTCCTGCTCAAACTCACAAAAGTTAGGTTAGGATGAATATCGATATTGACTTGATTTAGGCTGTTTCCATCCATCTTCAATATACGCAAGCTCTCGAAGGAGCTTTGATTCAAATGAAACACTGATCTGTTTTCGGTTGACGAAACTCTTAAATCGCTCAGCTCTGTCAATCTGGAGAAAATGTTATAATTGACAGGTTTTTCGAGAGGATTCAGAGATATATCAATGGCTTTCAAACGGATATTGTTTTTGAACAATTTATCGGATATATGGATGATTCTATTATTGTTCAGGTAAACGTACTTGAGTTGAATATTTGCTAAAAATATTGCTTTATCTACGGCTTCAATTTGATTACTCGATAAGTCTAGGTATTCTAAAAGAAGTAATGAATCAAAAACGTTAACGGGGAGTTGCCTCATTTCATTGTTGTTTAGTAGTAGACGTAGTAATCTACTCAAAGAAATGAAAGCATGATCTTCTATATCTTTGATATGATTGTTCTGCAAGCTCAAGTTTTTCAATGATGAAAGCTTATAAAACGTGTTGCTCTTGATCGTTCTCAATTCGTTATGGCTTAGATCTAGGACTTCTAAATTATTCAGACCGTTGAAGACTTTTGGGACTATTCGAGCTATATTCAAATTTTTCAAATACATTTCTTTTAAATCACTTCCGACCGATATTTTCGAAGATAGGATTTCGATGGTCGAATGACTGATAGTCAATCTTTGGGAAGTATAGTATTTGAAGTATATGTCTCTGAGTGTATCATTTAAGTTATTCTGATTGATATTTGTGCAATAGAGTTCCAGGTAATTGTTCTAACACTCTTGATTGGATTTGCCAGCCAGTATCAAAATAATCACAAGGAAGATCTGCACGTTTCCCTAAAAAAATAATATCGAGATTTATTATATATTCTCATAGGATATTATTGAACAAATTTTGAAAAAATTATATTAACTGTAAAATCATATAATTATCATGCCTCAGAAAATGAACCAATGCACATCAGATAAATCCATTATTTCCACATGAAATATAGTTTTCAAGAATAGGTATCATAAAATGAAATTTACGGAAACAGAAGCAAACAGAAACTTTATGAGTTGAAATCAAAATGAGACTGAAAACTGTATTGACGAGAGATACATACGTATGAGAAAATAAATATGTCAAAATGAAATTTCGAAATATTCGAGTTACGGATACACTGCTTTGGGTTGGATCTTTCTTAGCTAAACACCTAATACCTCCAAAACCGAGATCAGCCTCTGTGAGGAATACAGAGTAGAGAAAAGTATCTTCTGTATAAGTCAATGTTCATATGGAAGTATTTGTTTCGAAAGAATTTTTCTTTCGTGTAATTCAATGTTAATATGAAAGTAGCTGTTTCAGGAGGACTTTCTTTCAGTTTGTGTCTAAAATTTACTTCTTTGCATGATCTACACATCCATGTATGGAGTTACTTCTTTTCAAATTGATTACTTCCTTTTT
>WOGN01008926.1:0-11051 GCA_015342105.1 Leptinotarsa texana
AAAATCACAATTACATAAATCTCATTAGTGTTTTTGTTTTACTGTGATTCATTTCAATTATTTGTTAGTTATTAATATGCTTAAACTTAGATACTTATGTTAAGTTTTCTTTGTCATCATTTCTGTCGTTAAGTTTTACCTTGCAAGTAAATAAAGCCGATTAATTATCATTCTGTGTTTTCTTCTTCAACTTATCATCACTGCAATAGTAACAACAATTAGGTAATCATTGGCTGTCACGGGACAGATTGATGACAGTAAATCATTTGCTGTCGCGGGCTGGATTGATGACACTGGCGGGCTGGATTTGGCACGCCGGTCGTAGTTTGGAGACCCCTGATTTAGAATATAGCAATGTTACCACATGATAAAAGAAACGGCCTGTATTTGTGGAATGATGGGATTATTCATGGTCGTCGATTCTCAAAATTTTGTCCACGTATACACTCACTGGCAGCTTTTTTATTTTTTTTTTCAGCGGGTTTACTGAAAAAGAAACACTAAAATCTGTGGGTTGTCTGAATTTAAAAAATATTCCAGTAATTTCCCTATCAATTTTTTATAAATCAAATCGTTGTTCATGTTTATTAAATCTGTCAGTCCTGAAACGCCATTGAAATAGTCATGAATATTGAATAAAAGGAAACCATTGTCTTAATCCGTATTGAAATCAGAAAAGGTGGGTATTGAAGCTTGACATCTGATCTTTTAACAAGCAGTTGTCGTTTTTATTATGGTATTGGAATTATTTATCATATTTGAAATTGATGTCTCAATCATCGAAGGTTTGATTATTGGTCGAGAGCTTTCCGTATTGATAATTATTTATAATGTTGGGTTTTTTGTTTCTCCATATGGTAAGGCATTATTACATGAGAGATTGATTTCGGCTAAGTCGATTGGACTTGCGAATTCGTCAGGGTCTAAAATGTCATCGTTTGAGATGCAAGATTGTTGTTGATATAATTCATTTTCAAAATACTGATTTTAATCAGCGATTGGGGTGTTCATAATATTGAAATTAGTTGGCAGGTTGATTATAAAAATCAATTAGGTTTTTGTATTGATTCGAAAATAATTTCTCTGAAATGAAATTTGGCCTTTGATTCTGTTGGAAAAATCGTGATTGATTTTGGAATTTATTTGAACCGTATTGAGTTCTAAAAGTTGATTCTGGGGTCTTGCCGGTATTGAGAAATTTGTTGGTGTGACATCCAAGTGGGATTCTTGGAAGTAGTCGTGTTTTGGCAGTTGATTTTGAAGAATTTGTTTGGGTTTGAAAACATTTTGTGGGATACTAAATCTTTCTCGGTTATATTAGAAATGGTAGTTGTCTAGGTTGGACATTTATTGGTTGATTGGGCCAAATGGATCTCGCAGAAAAGTTTGGATTCAAAAAATTGTGTTGGGATAATTGACTTGTCTTTGTGATTGTGTCGTGTTTATTATGGCATTGGTCATGATGTCTGTTGGTGAAAAAATTAAATGGGGTTCTATGATTATCTTAGGTGATGCCATACAGTTTTTTAAATTTTCGTGTTTGTTCACATACGCCATCAAGTGTTCAACGATAATTTTGGTTTTTGAGATGTAAATTATTTCTCAGAATGTTTGTACATCCAGTGATGGATGTGCCAAGTGCAACCTTAACATAATGTGAAATTTGACAAAGTTTCTGATGTCGATTCAAATCAGAATCATTACAGATTCTCTGTACCTAATTAGTTGCAACGTACTTCCGAACCTGAGTAAGTCTTCATCTTTATAAGGTCGATTCCTCGTTAATTCCAGAACAAGACAATCTATATTCCTACAGTAAGAAAAACACTGTTTCATAGGTATTAATCAATACCTATCGATATATTTTTCAGTGCGTAACTGTTACTATGCAAAGGTTTCAGATTATCAAGTCGAGATCCCAGTTTATTTAAACATTTTGTTGCTGTGCCATTTTTATTGTTGGTATTGGAAGTTCAGTATTACGTTTCTTAATTATCGTTAATAATAGTAACGAGTAACTATGACTTACAGGGTTCCATCATATTAGAATTCACATAAAAGGTATTCTGTTCAAGCTCATCAAAGTACTTTAAAATTTTAGCACGGATTTAAGTGACCGAGACTTGCCTCTTGAAATAATTTAGTTAAATACTAAGACTAAGACTGAGACCAATATCAAGACCCCAGAATTTACAAAAAAATTCCAAAATATTACATTATTTTTCAAAAGTTCCATTAAAGGTTGTATCAGAAAGGAAAAATTCGGTATGAACCTACGGTACCATGAGACAGGACCAATGATACTGAAAACATCAAACACTTCAGTGGGTGGAGGAATAATGAAAATCACTTGCACTTACTCTGTCTCAATTGAAAATTGTAAATACAGCTGCACGTTCCCAAAAATTCAGCGGGAATTTGAGTAGGCTTCAAAATAATGTTAGCTTATCTTCGTCAGAATCTCTACTACAAACATACAATTTTCTGAAATTTGTCAAAGCTGCAGAGTCAGGAGACTGGGCGTTAACAAAAATATTTGGTATTCGGCCACACTTTTCAGAGCAAACCTAGACGGAATTAGCGATGTAGAGTGAATATATGAAGTATATATTTATGGTAGGTACGTTTTCAAGAATTTCAATATTGTGTTCCGCAGTATCGGTACATCCTATACCATAAACCATATTTTCAAAGGTTTCTTCAATTGATTCTATTCAAAATATTTTACTGCTCCTTAGTCAAAGAACCAAGTGGGGGTAAAGTTTCTTGAGGTATATTAGCATCAACAGCGTCAATAATACCAAATTTCAATTCATTCGACCGAAGATCTGGAATGATTTCCATGCGAACCAAAAAATCTATCCATCTATCAAATATGGAAGGAATCATCATAAAATTAATCATTTTTTTCAAATTCGTGAAGTTTAATAGGTACCCTAATGACTCCACCGTTTGATTGTAGTTTAGCAGGCTGTATATCAATTAAACCAATACGCCTGAATAATTGCCATCCTTTATTTCCTACTATTTTTCTGATAGCTCTAGAGTCCACTAAGCCAAGCAAAGTTTTCCCAAAAATTGAAACATTCACTTGAGATTGGTATTCACAATAGCATGAGACAAAACAAAATCTGAAATAAACTTGACCCAAACACACGACCAACTTTTTCCCTCGAGGCGTGGCTTGGTCAGTACCTAGCACCTCGATCAATCATTTCCCTGCAATTCATTGCAACGGTGGCAATTACGCACCATGGCATCTGAAACAGTATCGTTTTTGTCATTGTCGGCGGTTAGTCGATAGGTGACCTGATTGACTACAATTCCAACATCGTTTGTCATCCATTTGAACCATCTGTACTTTTTATGCAGTTTACATGTATATTTTTGCATAGTCCTCTCAGCTGGGGTAGAATATTTATCACTGGTGAAAGCATATGCTAGTTCTGGGATAAGACTTCTATTCTTATGCGGGGGCTGAACATAATTTGGTTAACTGTCTTTTCGCATCCAATCTTCAACAATATTTCAGCAGGTTAGCTATGGACGTTATATTGTCGAAATCTAAGAACGGCTGATAATGGGGATCAATTCTTTCGAAAATTATTTCCAGCTGCGATTTTTCTGAAACATAGTTTCTCATTTTTTTGAAAAGCCTTTCATACTCGCGATTTATAGATCGATATATCCGTTTGTTCCCTGCGTCACTTGATTTCTTCAAATAGATCACGATCAAAATTTTCAGGAAAAAACCGTTCGCGCATCAAGTCTATTAGTGATTTCCAAACAGTGGCGCAGTTCTCGAAATAATACAGCTCGAGAAATACCACGGGCATGTCTTCTCTCATCGACATTCTCTAAAAATGTACTAATGAAATATCTCCTTTCTTTCCTGTGAACCTTAGTCCCAAGAATTGGTACGGGTTTTATCCGGGTCATAATATCCTCTTCCTCACTTGAATCCCCATCCAGGTCAACAGTAGAGTCTGAGCTCCAGGATCACCAACAGGGCCTCGCATCACCGATAAGTCAAATACAGTTTGGTCTGTACCTTTCCGGAATTTCTTGCTCTTCTCTTGTAATTTTTCGAAATCCAGAAGAAATTTGAGCCTTACGTCTGAAATGAGTTTGTTTCTAACTTCACTTTTATTCGAAAAATGGTCTCAGTAACCTGATTCCGTTCCGAAAAATATTGAAAATTATCTATCATTTCAAAGTTTTGGGGTATGGACCATCGGAGTAGTTCGAAGGGTTGAAAGATCGTCAAGGCAATTCATTCAGCAAATCAACAAAGTTTCTTTGACTTAAAGTTATCGAAGGAAAACAGTTTCCATTTTGTTACTTTCAGGGACCGTAACTTGGTAACGAAGGATTTCAGGAACAAAAATTATATGAAGTACTGGTGATGTTTTGACCCAATTTATACGTTCCCGAAAGGAAAAGCGCAAGTCTAGGGACACCCTGAATAATGCATACTCTACGTGCGCACGTGAAGATTAAACCTTGAAGCTAATTCTTAATGAGTAGTAAGATTTCCAATAATTAAATACAGAAGACTATATGATAGATATCAGCATTGAAAGAAAATATCACATCCATAAGTGTTTTTTGTACAGTCATAAGCAAATATCATGCATTTCATCTGTCAAATAATTCAGGATTCAGGTTCAGATGAGTTCAATAAACGGCGGGTAAACTGCAAAAATCTAATTCAACTGCTCAAAAGGTATTTTATTCAAACTCATCAGAGAACATAAACATTTTGACACGGATTCAACTGACTGAGACTGGCCCCCTTGAATTAATTCAATCCGAAACTAAGTCTAAGACTTAGACCAATATAAAGACCCTAGAATACACAAAAAAAGAAATTGTGATGCAGTTTGGAACCCTTGGTGTAGTAATGAATATTACTGGATATTTTTCCCAACACTAAACCGTTATTTTAACACCTCGACACGTATTTCAGCAACTGGCCCATTCTTAATGAAAATTAATATTCTCTCAATAAAATTTATTTTGGCAAAAAGTAAAACTCTTACGTGGCAGTTTTTTTTTACGATGTGACCTATACCTACAATCCTTTACCCTACAAACAACGTCATTGACATCTCGCTGGTTAAAAAACGGTCTCACTTTTTTTTTAAAATACATTTTTGTGAATCATTTCTTCATTTTATTTGAGGCATTATATCAGCTATCAATGGTATTCACACTAAATATATTCTTCTGAAACTCCCACTCAACTTTCACTTATCTAACTCGTCAATATGGCCGACCACTAAGTAACTGTTGTCCACTTATTAAATGGAGAGAGTAATACAATTTTCAAAATATTTGTTCAAGCCAACTTAACGAAATAGCTAACAAAAACACCGCTTGTTGATATTATCAGTATCTGAAAGTTTGCTGATACCATCATCTCCAAGTAACGCCAATTAATAAATAAATGAATGAAAAA
Source organism: Leptinotarsa texana (assembly GCA_015342105.1). Lineage (NCBI taxonomy): Eukaryota > Metazoa > Arthropoda > Insecta > Coleoptera > Chrysomelidae > Leptinotarsa > Leptinotarsa texana. The sequence continues at coordinate 5,462 of WOGN01008926.1, forward strand.
TTCATTGAAAAACACTACTGACGTGTGGAATACAACGGAAGCATTCAACTGTTAACAGATGAAATAGTCAATACTCAATTGGAAATTATACCTAGTTTGGAATCTTTCCGTTCGATGTTAATAATAACTATAAATCAATAATCCTTCCAAATCGCATATACCTTAACCACATCTCCACTGTTCAATTATTCACGAAATCTACGAGTACAAGCCAGCTAAATGAATCACGAACGGAAACTTGTAATTTAAACAGGAATAAGTCACGCTGAGTAGAATTTATTGGAATCTTTTTCTGTACTGAAAGTTCTGGAGAATAAACTCTAACTTATTCTGCAATAGAGTTGTTTTCTATAGACACACTTTGATGACTTCATTTATTATTCAATATCACGTGATGAAATACATTATCAGTAGGTATCATACTTTCTTTTTGCTTCAATATGAAAAATCCTCAGTTGGATATTTCTGCTCGGTCAATCGAAAACGGCGCAAATTATGTTTTTGATACATGGAATTTTGATGACTTTATTGTGGGTGGATAGTTATGGTAATGCGAATTTAGGAGTGGGTGAGTTTTTCTGTTAATTGTATCTTACCATTCCAAGAAGTAATGAGGACAAGGCAGAATAAGTGTAAAATCACAAAAATAGAAATAAAAATAGTTCTGCGATGGATTTTGAGCTTTTTTGTGAAGGGAACCATTTTGTGTTAATTGTATCTTACCATTCCGAGAGGTATTGAGGACAAGGCAGAATAAGTTTAAAATCACAAAAATAGAAATAAAAATAGTTCTGCGATGGATTTTGAGCTTTTTTGTGAAGGAAACCATTTTGTGTTAATTGTATCTTACCATTCCGAGAGGTATTGAGGACAAGGCAGAATAAGTTTAAAATCACAAACAGAATTCATCATCAAAAATAGAAATAAAAATAGTTATGCAATTGATAATTTTTCGACGAAAACAACTATGAAACAGGGTGTAGTTGATAAAGTATTGAATTTGAAATAATTTTGATCATTTGAGATTTCGTGTGACGCGAACCATTTGAGATATTTAGGATTCCAAGAATTTTTCAACGATCTGCTGGTAGAGATAGGGTCAGTGGTAAATCAAAAGTTTTTAATTTAACCCAACATCTCAACACACATATCAATGGGTGTTGAAAGTATACATATTATAAAAAATAGATGTTTATTAAATTTGGTGAATATTTTAAACCAAATTTGTGAATCTTATTGAGAAATTTGATGATATACCTAAATTGCAGAGCTGGAATGATGAAGGATGGATCATAATGAATTATTTATTTGTGGGAAATATCAGTAATAAATATTCAGATTTTTTTGTTTCTATCATTTCCTCTAATATACTTTTTTTTAAATAGATTTTCGAGTTTTTGCTAATTAATTTTTATATTCATTGTTTATTTTTTGCGTTCTGCAATACCATTTCGTCTGTCCTTTATAGAAAGCATTACAATCTTGACATGGGATCTTGTAAATTATATTAGATTGTAATTTCAGTAACGTGATAGTTTTGAGTTTCGAAATAACTTTCTTGAGAGTAATTTCAATATGAAAGCTATTTGTGTATTTTTGTCTTTGTAATGATTTGATTATTATCTGCTCTGTTTGAAAGCATAGGGTTTTTTTATTAAGCGCTTCCTATCTTTGAATTCAAACGAAACAAACTGTTTGTAAGATATCATCGAAACATTTTAGTCATTTCAAAGACCTATCGATGCAATTGTGTGTGGAATATAACATCGTTTGAATGTCCCGCTACGCTTCTTTTGGTGGAGCGTATCTGAAACTTCGAATTTTTCATGACTCTGGCTCATAAATCAGGCTGAATTTGACCGATGGCATTATGTTGGCTTTGAGGATCGCTGTGATTTGAGTTTGTGACTTATTCACATACAACTGACACACGAAGAAATCCCTCAAGAAAAAGTCTAACGTTGTCAAATAGCAGTAAATCCCTGGCCAGTTCACATCACCTCCACGTAAGATGACCATGCCCTCAAATCGTTCGTACAGAATATTAAATGTGACATAAGCTGTGTGGCATGTAGTCCGTCCTGTTGAAATACATGTCATTTGTGTCCAGATCATGCAATTCAGGCCATTGATATCTAGTGCTCGCTGTTAGTAGATGAACAAGGCGGATTCTGGCCCACTTCAAGATCGTGCGTCGCTGGTAAGTATTTCAGAGAGAAACTTTAGTGAGTGAAAGAAAGAAACAGTAGGGGGGAAAGACGGGTCTGGACCTCCCCCCCAAGGCTATGCCCTCCCAAAACCACAACACTGACTGTGACATTGACCCCTTTTCAATTCTCCTCCTATGAGTTGACCTTGAGTTGGGTGTAACATAAGCATGAACCCCTCATTTTTTACTCTCCGCCCATGACTTGGCATTGACTTGCGTGTAATTTCATGACCGTGAATCGCTTTTTACTCCACGCCTATGATTTGGCCTTTATTTGTGTGGTTATGCGTCACATGACCTTGGAAAATTTCCTAATCGATCTCAAGCTACGAACACGTCATATGACCTTGGGAAAAAATCTGAACGGTATTGAGTTAACGTAATGAGCAGGAACCCCTTTTTTACTCTCCGCCCATGACTTGGTATTGAATTGTGTGTAATTTCATGACCGTGAACCGCTTTTTACTCCACGCCTATGATTTGGCCTTTATTTGTGTGGTTATACGTCATATGACCATGGAACATGTCATATGACCTTAAACACAAAGTGCGGTTTGACAACCGGCTTTGCCTTTGATACATGAGCTCAAATGTATAGAAGATGTAACCTTGAACCTTGTGATAATTCTTATATAAGTATGGAGTTTCATACTTTCACGTTCAGTTCATATAATCTCAAGTATTCGAATAGGTGATTAGTATTTGTTGAGTTTCAAGGTGATAACGAGAAGTAACTAGCAAACCAACCAGTGAGTGTTGACATCGTCATTAGGGTGAACATATTTTTATATTCTTAAACTGTAGTTTCACTATTTTTTCGAAATGGATAATTTGAAATTTGACATTGAAAAGATTAATTTTGCAGTTAATCAACAAAATGAAGTTTTTGAGCAGAAACCCATAACATCATTGATTGTTGATAAGGGATATAAAATTGAAAAAAATGTCTATGCTTTCTATACGATATGGTAAATACATCCAAGTAGTTTCATTGGATGAGGAAAGTAATACTTCATTCAAATCGTGGCTTCCAAAACGTGTCACAGAGCAATTCACGGAGGACATTATTCGTGAAGTGAATTCATCCAAAGTTAAATTCATTTTTACATATATGGGTCAACGTTCTCAGGATTATCCTGGTGCCAAGACCCGCTCATTGGTAAAATTTGATATTTTAGATTGAAGATGTTGAGTATGTCTTTATTCTATTTGTAAATAGTGAAAATATGGTATATTTATATGAAATATGTATCATCTCTCTCGCTTCAAACATGGTCAAATTTCAAGTGAGTATTTTTTTCCATTTACAATATATCTTCCACTCTTATGAATGTAATTTGTGTTTCTTCAGAACTGTTCATTCTGCAAATATGTGGATGCAATATTCAGCACAAGAGTGGCCGGAAGCTGTAGATTTGGATTCTGCCATAAGAAAAATGGCTTAGGAAATGGCTGATCTGAGTTTTGACGCCCTACATTCATCAAATTATGATTTAAGTGTATGTTATGATGCTGAAGAGGTGCGAAAACTTTTGATGGCATTGTGTCATAAATATTCGTATGGAAGCAGGAATTTGGATGACTTCTGTAAGTTAATAATTGAAGCAGACTTGAAACATTTCCTTTACGATATATGCACCTACCTGCCTCAGAATATTATGGAGAAATATCAATTAGAACCGCGAGGTCCTAACCCACAACTGGAAGAATCATTAACTGACGGTGATGTAAATAATTGAAATCTGTTGTATATGAAATGAATAAAATAATGTTACGTTCCATATTTGCCTATATCTAATTGTTTGGTGAATAAAAGACAAAAAAATCATTATTGAACGTTTTATTATTTATCGAACATTTCATGATAAATTACATGACAATCTTATTACAATCCAGTCTGAACAGATCCATTAAGAGCGTTATATGATAAAACAGCATCGTGGAGGATGAGAGCATATCCTTTGGTGTTTGCTGGAAACTTCACCTTGCGTGTTTCAAAATCTATTTTGATGTCGACAGTGGATGATTTCATAGCTTCGGGTTGATGGGAGCAGTCGATGATGAATAGTGGATTGTTGCGAAAGCTGCCAATATCCATCATCGGCTAACTCATAATTTTATCGTAGTAGCTGCGTTGAAAGTTTTCATATGCATAGTAGGCTGATGAGTCTAACTTCTTATCGAAATCCAGATTCCAACGCTCATATGAGTATACTTCAGAGTTCAGAGATAGTCGAATATTATTAATATTCACATGTAAGAATTTAGTTACATCTTTTGATATATTTTCGGATTGATTAGTATTTTGAAAGCCGATAATGATATATCGTGGTCTTTCGAGAGTGTTGGTTGTCTTCACAGCCCATATATCTGAGGATGTATCACGAAGTGTGGGTAATTCATAAAGGTCCCACACACGTTAAGCCAACTTCACTTTAGCATTATTAGCATTTTTATTGATGCGATTCAATAGTTTCAATTTCTGGCGATCTTCTGGCACAATGTGTCTTATGCTCCATTCTATGGTGTGAACTTCCCTTCGATATAAATGTAACTGTCCGCTATATCCAGTATAAGATCTTGAAAATTGATTGGAATTCTTATTTCATCTGAATTTTTGTAATGGTCGAACATGGGCTCCTCGAATACCTCCAATTTATCACTTATGGTGATGGTAGCCATGTTATTACTATTTTTTATATCGCACCTTCAAACCAATGGATTTGAGAAAGTTCACGCTACTAGCGCTCATTATATATCTTGACCGTTTGGCTAACATATGTGGAATGACTCGACTTTTAGATTTCCCCTCCTTTAAATGCACATGACTATAGTCTCCACCAAATGCATCACGTTGATTCATCAGCTGCCGCTGCTGCAATCGATGGCTATTGAAGCGCAATCCCTTTTTTTTACAATAATTGTAGAGCTTATAACTTCATGAAAGAGTATCATCTACTCAGTGCTGGGAAGTAATAAATACTGAGTTACTATTCTATGAGCTTCAGCTTTATCTTGATTATTCCACAGATGATCATCGCTCACCATCATTTTTGGTCAATTGTTTGAATACTTATCGAGGGTTGTTTTTTCAAATCAGATTGCATCGATTTGATATCCTTTTCCATATGCTCACAATTTCTCACAGTTTCTACTAACTTCAGTCCAAGCGCAATGAGATCTTTCCTAACAGATGAGGAATGTGTTCCTACTCTATCTAATCTCAAATTAATTTTATCAATTTCAGAAGCTGATTCTCCTCTAATCTTTGAGATGTAAAAACCAACATAATCACGATTAACACAATCCGTACTCTCTTCAGGTTGTGCTATATTTTTCAAACGTTTATTTTCCATATCGAAGTTTCCATCGGAAGTCAAT
>WOGN01008927.1:0-11050 GCA_015342105.1 Leptinotarsa texana
ACACAGTTCTTCCACACATCACTATTACCTATTTACTTCATTCACCACTCGCCTTATATTGTCAAGCACTACAGCATTCAAAGTCGGTGACTGATTACATTTCCGCAAGCTTTCTTTCATTGTAGCCCAAACCATTTCAATGAACCTTTTTCGTGAAGTACGAAAAATCACTCACTAGCAGCGCTAGTAGTTCGGTAGGGACAAACACTGCCTAATTCTCATATAAACATATAAACATATGGTAAAGTACAATTGAAAAAAATGTTTTTAACACAAGAAGATGTTCTTGGAGCAAAACTAAAATTTGTAACTGTAAAGGATAACAATGTTGTAACATTAAAACATTGGCTTGCATGCCATAATTTAAAAGTAACTGGAAAAAAGCGAATCAATAGATAGGTTAATATATAGAGTAGCGGTAGATTCAAACTGTAATAAAAGAAATTTAAAATAATTATGAATTTCAGATTTATTGGTAAGTGAAATATGAATTAAATATAGATGGTAATGAAATAAATTTAATTAAATACAATAAATTAATATAATTTAATAAACGATTGAGGTTATATCTCATTCTAATCAATAGTAATTAACTATAAAAAATTTACTATTTCATGTTAAGATCATACATATGAATATTTATTTATTTTTTGCACTGTTAAATACACTCTCCTCGAAGCATGTATGGATTTCTTACATCTAACCTCATTAAATGGTATAAAAAAACATGTTTTCTTCTAGATATCGATTATCCGACGTACAATTTGCATAACAGCAATGCTTTGTTGGCATTATACTAGCACAAAATAATTTTTTATATCCGATTCATATTTTTAAATAATAAATTAATATTACGTGAATAACACTGTTTTAAATGTGAATAGTTTATGTTTGTCCCTACTATTAGTGCTGCCTCTCGTGACACGTTCACTGTACTATTCTCAGGAAAAAGGCTCATTATAATCAAAACCAAACCATAACAGTTATTGAAAAAAACATACGTAGGTGAGTGCAATATAATCCTGAAATTTTAATTGGAGGGGTTATATTTTTTTAGGAGTGATTAATTTTTGGGAAAGAAAGTTTTTGTTTTGAACTCATTGAAGTCCTATGATACTGAAGAAGTTTAAATACGATGAAATACTTGAATTTATTATTTCATTGTTTCTAATTTTTCATAATATATCATAATCCATCATATCAAGATGGAGTAGTAGAAAGCCAAAAACTTTCTTTCCCAAAAATCCTGAAATCTATAGAGTATGCGTTTAATTTAATTTAGTGATTTTCATTTGATTTGGACTCAATTTATGTTAAATATATTTCAGATACCTTCAGAATAAAAATAGGAAGTATGTTTTATTGAGACATTCAACACAGAAGTTGGATTTTTTAATGCAGCAGAGCCATCGCTAACAAATTTGATAAGATACTGATTCAAATTCCGGTAAATGTGCAAATCTATTGCGACTATGGATATTTTTCTAATTGATTCGTGAGGTGTAGTTTATGAAATGACTATGGATATATTATGGAGTTTCAACTGAGCAGATTAATAATCCTCTTAGGATAAACAGTATAGGTATTGATTCATCCATTTTTTAATGTTCGTCTATCATTGCAAATATGGAGCAATTCAACATAGAAGGCTTTCAGTACTCCATTTGATAATTATTTTCACATCCACTACCTGTACCGTCCTAAAGCAATATTCAAGTGGAGCTTATCTGCCTAGCTTCACATCGGCTTACAAGAGATCATCTGTTAATACCATAATCTGGAATATGCCTGAATCGCCAGAATTTCAGAGAAATTTAGATATTTCTTAGAGACCAGTGTTACTAATTTTTCTATGCATAACTTTGATGTGAATAAATTATTTCTCAAAATACATTTGTTTGGAAAAATATTGAAAAATGTCATGCCAGAAAGTTATTTGGAATGATATTTCATAGTTAATTACAAGTTTTGAAGAAGTTTGGTGGAAGTTTAGGTTGTGACATTATGGTGTTAGAGGCTCTTAAACTGTGTATGGACAAAAAAGATGGTCTTTGTGACATATCATCGAAATTGTCATTAGTATTTACATTGAACCCACCCAAAACTTCCTTGCAAATGACTATAACCTTATGAAAAGTGTCATCAAATTCTTCCCTGATTTTTAATTGATTTTTCAAGTCATTTTCCACTAACATTTCTATTATAGTTTGATCTTCTTGAAAATCTGATAATAAATCATTATGTGAGTGCACCCTTAATTCTAATTCTATCAATGCTCCATTTGATAATTATTTTCACATCCACTACCTGTACCTGTATGAAGCAATGTTCAATAAGGAGCTTATCAGTCTAGCTTCACATTTACTTACAAGAGATCATTTGTTAATACTTCAATCTGATATCTGTTGGTCTCGAAAAATTTGTTGAATTTAATTAGGGGTTTTGTAGTATCAATATTTGCTTGAAATACTACAAAAAAAGGTGTTGAGAAAATCATTGATGTGAAGAAGAAACAGTGTTGGTACTAAAATAGATTCCTGTACAACCCTAGCATTGAAATATTTAGTTTTCAATGAGACTCCATCAATCACCACGTCAAAAGATCAACATGTGATCATTTTCAAGAGGCAGATCAAACTGAAGATCATCACTTGGTGATCAAAACACGTGTCGAGGAGTTGAAATAGTGATTTGGTGTTGGGGAAAAACTCCAGTAATATTCATTACTACACCAAAGGTTCCAAGCACAAAGGTTCCAAACAGTGCATCACAAATTTGGATAACCTGTTAACATGTAAGTACTTTGACGTCTCATCCTTCCGCCAAAGATTGATTGTTTGATTTGCCATCATTTCGAAATAATTTTAATTCTTGTCTACTATTGATACTTCTGACGGTTATTTTGTTTTTCCTGTGTTTGAATGAATGGTAGGTATAATCGATTAGAATTATAACTAAAACTAGTATTTGACATGTATATACTCATTTTTTATACACAATTGAAGCGCTATAGGTTTTCCATGAAGAATGTAGGTTAGTAACTTGGACGAAACTCTCCCATTGGAAAGCGGCATGTAAGACGTACGCAACATAGCCCTTTACTGTCACTAGCGTCTAAAGACGACCACGGTGCTTTGGCTGCAGAGCATCTTGACAGCTTTGGTTTTTCGGTTCTTATTGAAAAATAATAGTTTATCTGCTCGAAAATGTTGAATGCAAGTGAATGATGGCATCTGTGGTGTTTTCTATGGAAAAAGAAAGGATTTTGTGGGTTTTTTATTAATAGAAGATAACCAAAGCTGTCAAGAAGCTTTTCAGCCGAAGTATCATTGTGGTCGCTAGACGCTAGTTCTGTTGTCGCATGGCAATATGACAACAATGAAGATGGTTAATTTGTTAGGTTGACGTAATAGTTGAACTTTTGTAGAGTAAAAGTAAAGTGGGTTGTATAATCCTTACTATTGAAACTTGTGGCATCTTTCTGAAAATAAAGATACAAAAAATTGATGGATGTAGTCGTTACTATGTGGTAGAAGATCATAATGAAAAGATAAATAATTTTTTTAATGTTTTTTACCACTTTCATTTGTAACTAACGTTACTGTAGTTTCGTCCTATATGGACATTCTCAAACTTATACAATAAACTCATAACTTTATTATATAAGTTGGAGAATGTTCATATAGGACGACTGCAGAAACGTTGGTTACAAATAGAAGTGGTAAAAAACATTTTCATTTCTCTTTTCATAAAGGTACAAAAGATTAGTAAGACTTGATTTCCATTTCCATGATTTGTGAAAGATCAATAGGTTCTTACTGATGTAGGTTTTGTTAATAAGTTAATAATACTAAGACAGGCTGGGGTTTACCAGAAAATGTAAAATTTGTGTATGAAGAATTATATTTTCATAGAATTCGTGATGACGAAAATAAATACTAAGAATGATTTTTTTATAATATTACAAATATAAGAAATACTCTTGTGTAAACTCAAAAGGCAAGGCGGAAAATTTGTTGGCCATACCATACATTGTACATTTTCCTTCGTCTATTTCAATCAAAGCTTGTGGCTCAGAAAAATATATGTACATGGAAATTCTAGATATTCTTCATTCAAATAAGGTTCTAAATTCAATAAAAAATATGACATGACATTTGTGGAAAATTCTCTTATCCTCGAACAAGTACATGTAAGATATCATCTGGAAAATATGTGTTTCTGCGTATATCCTTATTTTATCAAACTCACGAAATGTCTCGACCTGGAGTTGCCAGTCTGCATCAGTCTCATCCTCTTGAATAACGAAGTCCTCGGGATTAAATTCTTGTCCTGATGATTTGAAATATGGTAACAGTAATTACACGTAGCTTCTAGCAATACATTTAAAACATTCATATAAATTTGGCAAACCTTACTATTACTATTACTGTACAGGGCCTTTTTTGATCATTGTTTACTTTTGACGAAATGCCAAACTTTTTCATATGAGAGCCTTCTCAAAATACAAAGTTCAAGTTTGATTGATAACAATTATAGTTCCATACCAGTGAATTTTCTGTAGACGAAATAGATTTGAGCACCTAACCATCTAAGAAATGTAATCCTTCTATATAACCTAAGTATATGCTAATTGTGAAAGTCTTTGGCGGCCATATCGTTGTTTGAATGATGGTTTTACGGGTTAATAGGCCGACGTGTATTGCGATATGTTATCGCCGTTTTGCCAACACGGGTGTTTGGCATTTTCAAGAGAGATGTCCAATTACTGTTCACTGTGAAGAGTGAACAGAGTTCAAAAAGTGTATTTATTGGGGAGTTTAACGAAACATTTGACGTTCAAAGTCGAACCCTCCTCTCCCCACATTTCCATAAAGTGGCAAGATGAGGCAAGTATTTGTCCGGAAATGAGACTTCCTCTCTATCTAATTGCAATTGCAACGGTCCTCACAAAGGATGTCAAATGTAAATCAATGTCCGTAAGAGGGAAGTAGTTCTTTAATGACAGATATTTTCCTTATTTTGTCATTTTGTGGAAATGTGTAGAGGTAAGGGTTCGATTTTGTCAAATTTTTGTTTCATTAAATTTTACTCTCCAATAGACACACTTTTTGTACTTTGTACAAAAAGTATGCTCCTGAACTGGGAAAGTTTAGTCTAAGTTATCAACCTATATTTTTCATGAAAAACCTCTATCCCTTCAATGGTCCTAATTTGTATATAATTGTGTATACAAATTGAGAATATATACATAACATATATTAGTTTTGGTCATAATTGCTCAGATAGAATTTAGTTTTATTTCTGTTTGTACAGTTGATTGCATAAACTGCTAAACTTGTTACTAAAACTAGATTTTCGTTTATTGATTGTAAAAATTATTCCAGATCAATAAAAAATGAGAAACTGCATGATATTCTAATGATTCTATCCATCCCCAAAAATGAACATTGAACCGTAGCTCTGTGAAATTGGTGAATGGCATAGCATCTGTCAAAAATATCCCTAAAAATCAAACATAACACCAAAATTCCATAGATTCCCTACAAAGGAAATTTTGACAATAAAATAGTTATTAGGGACCTTTTTAAAAAACATTATGATATGCAGCTGGTCTAGTTTTCATTTGTTGGTTGGCAACTTGGGCGAAACTGTCTCATTGAGTGATAATATTTTTATTGTTTATAGTTTCAGAATGAGGTTAACTTGAAATGTAGGCATGAGTCATAAACTCTATCATTAAAAAAAGTATCAGCTCAGATTACCAAAAGATAAATTCATATTTTCCAATTGGCAATGTCTGCATAGTTCAAAATGTCTGAAAAACTCATTTCAACTCTCGCAATCTTCAACAATTTATTCAAATTTGAATGACAATTCAATTAGACACTATGGTCGCTTGTGGAATTTGACAGATGCCAAATCTAGTGGAAACGAATTTCGCGAATAGGGCAGACAAAAAGCAAAAAGTTATAATTAAGCCGTGTCTCTCGGCATAAGATTTCACTGAACTGCCCTTCAAACAATTTCAAGAAACCGATAGAAATGACGTCACTTCAAAGCAATATTATCCAATAGAGTACGACGGTGAGCCACAAGCTTCAATAAAATGATAGAAAATATGAATTCTTTTGAGGTACGTAAATCAACAAAAATTTGAAACTGAACCGCTACGAAGAATACTTAATATGCAAAAGAATGTAAAACCAGGAAATACAGAAACTAGATTAATATACCAAGCAGTCCATTAGAATTAATATAAACCAACAGATGTAATTGTGTATCTAATCGGTCATTTTGAAATACTTGATATCAACTCACAAAATGTTTTTATTGCATATGTTTGATAGAAATGAAAATGGAATTGATTAACTATTATAATAATTATTATCAAATATCTCCCTAGTAATTATAATGAATGTTTCAATAACAGTTCCAATATCAATGAAAAAATTAGAAAATGTTCAATATTAGTTCGAAACATCAATTAAATCGACATAATTTTGGTTATCTTTGATGAAACTCAAAGTAACACGCATTTGAAATAAATTCTACTCTACGTAGTTACTCTGCGTAGAATATTTGTGTTCGGCCCATCGACTATGGCACCGGTTAGCTATTGTGAGATTGATGCCCGCGCAACCAAATTATGATGGATTACGTAATGATACTTTTACGGATTCTTTACATTACGGTTATGATGAAATACGGATTCTGTTCAATACGGTTTTTACGCTTTAGCGATATGATACATTGAGTTTATGATACAATGTGAATATGATGCATTGCGATTATGATCGGTTAACGTTTCTATAAGTACGTTATGAATTTGTACTTTATGACAAAGTACGTTCTGCTGTTTTACGTTATGATGAATTGCGATTATGACGGCTTACGTTTCTCTGCATTACGTATTCTATATATTACGATTATGATCTTGTAGCGTTATGATGCATTGCGATTTCTCTCCTTTGATATTATGATGAAGTACATTGTGATGAATTACATGGACCCTATTGGAACAACATCTAGAATTCTTAATGATAATGATGATAACAATAATTTCTCATATAAGTGATATAAAGCTCAATAAAAAATCGTGTTCATTAGCACAACATTCTATAGAAACAGGACCAAATTATTCTAATATCAAAATCATACAGAAAAAAAATTTCCAAGCGCCTTTTTCTTGAAGTGATTGAAATTATTAAATCTTCTGATTGTATGAATAATAAAACTGACATTAATAATCTCAGCAGTATATATACTTATTTACTAGAAATACATCAAAAACATAATAATAATGAAATATGGATTTTCATTAAGTATCGGCCAGTTTTATTCAATTATTGAAGAAATTTTGAACTTTCCGAACAATTTTCCAAACAATTCTATTTTCAAAAGATTACTGATTCGATATCAAACTAACCCATGCTTACTCAGAACATAAGAACCCGGAAAAAAATTGTGAATTTTCTGTTTATCACGTTGACTGGCCAACGTAATGATCCACTTTAATCTATCTCACACTTAACACGAACAGAATAGGGGTAATGGCAGACTACGGCGAAGAAACTTCTCAACTGAAGTAATTGTGAGACAAATTTTGCTCTCGTTATCCTAGTCGTTATAAAAGCTGTTTACGGGTTTTATCATGACAATTATTCCTTTGAAGTTTAGTTTATGTTCTGGTTAGTTTTAATGACTGCTTCAGTTGAATGCAAAATGTACAATCCCTATTGTATGAAAATTTGTATCAAGTGAATAAAAAGTATAGCATTTTGAGAACAGTTACATAACATGTTTCTAAATTTGCAAGTATACAAGATGAAATTTTGATGCGAGTTGTGGTTTGATTGTCAAAATTATGTCTTGAATCAGACTTCGTTTCCTATGATTATTTAATATTGAATGACGTTTCGTTCGGAGACCCATAAAGTTCATCAGATCTTCATCTGAAATTATTCCACTGGATATTTTCAAATATCATTCATTTTTCTTTTTATTTCTCACTTCGAAATCAAAATATACCGGTTTCCTCAGAAATAATGGAAGATAATTTTGCATTGGTATTGAACGACTTTATTTAGGCTTGTTTGTTTGTTGGTTTGAGTCAAATTTAGTAATGGAAGTTTAACCCCCTTCCGGTTGACAGATTGATATAGAATTTGATACATACATTTGGATTTGATGACAATGCAATTCAATGAATTCTGCATCATTGTGAATCCCAGATGGCCGCAGCTACAAAATGACCGATTACATATTGTTTCACAACTACCTCAATATGGGTTTACAGCTTGACTGAAAGAATAGTAGTACACTTTGAAAAAAATGCAAAATCAAGATGACTGCAGCTATAAGATGGCGAATGACATATTGTTTCACAACTAATAATGATAATAATAAGCAGGGCAGGGTTATGTATAATGATATAGCAGGGCAGGGCTATATAGCTCCTCCCCAGCCTGCTAACGAAGTGGTAGAAGTGACAGTTCTACCCCCGTTGGCACGGCTATAGAGGAGACTTGCATCATGCCACCAATGGAGTCAATCAGAACACGCAGGGCGCTCCACAGAATTAGGCCCCTGAAGCCACAACAACTGCTTTGTTTGGATGCGGTGGTTCATAGTTTTCTAACAGAAGAGGCTGTCATCTGACAAATCAATACCACCGTGTATATCGTCGTCCAATCGCTTTCCGGATCGAAAGGATGAAACCCCGGCCTTGCGGTTCGGCAGGTTGAATGGCGTGTACACAAGATGAAGGCTAAGATCACGTCGACGAGACATGACGCGTCTCGTTTTCAATGTGTAATGGATTACAGGGCGGCTAATAGGCCTTTCACGCCCGCAGTGCGACGAATAGCAGCCACCACACTTTGAGTCAAGACGTACTGCTGACCAGCAAACAGCACTGCCTTGATAGGATACGAATGCTAGTGGCTGCTAAGAAATCACTAGTGAGGCGAGCGATAAGTATCGCGGAAAACCTTAGGTTCCGCGACAAACCATCTCACTTATTCCAAGGGCCTCCACGTGTTGTAGATAATCCGCCGACCGCTGATCAGGTGGAATCCTTCTGGAAGGATATCTACGAACACCCGCAGCCACTCAACTCAGACGCTCCAACCCTAGCGCAGTTCAAAGCTTTCAACAGAGAGCTTCGACGCCTGAGTTCAATGAACTACGCGACCCGATAAACTCGAATGACGTTCGAAGAGCTCTTATGAGTTCCAAGAACTCTGCTGCTCTAGGCCAAGACGGGCTAAACACTTATTGGTGGAAAAACTACCAAGCACCCACCGCCATCTGGCTAGAGTTTTCAGCTCATGATTGGACGAAGGCAGCCGATTACGGACTTGTTTGTCGAGGGGCGGACCATTCTTATCCCCAAAAGCGGAGATTTGTCGTTTCCTGAGAATAACAGACCGATATAATGCTTGAATTCGTGTTACGAATTGTTTACAAGCACCTTATACACACGAATACTCACCGCAGTTGACCGAGTGTTCGAACGGATACACGAGCAGAGAGGGTCGAAGAGAGGAGTCGCTGGATGTAAAGAGAACCTGCTCATAGATAGATGTGTGACGCAGGACTCACAAAAATATAAGCGTAACCTCTCTATGGCCTGGATTGATTACCGTAAGGCATTTGATACAATTCCGCATTAGCTCATCTTGAATTTACTCAGATCTTTGCAATACCTGACAAAATAGTGAGATGCACTGAACAACTGATACCAATTTGTCGAAGTCGCTTAACCATAACAACTGTTCAAGCAAGATTCCAAACAGGGTGGGTCACTTTCAGAAGGGGTGTATTTCAAGGTGATTCCCTCAGTCCCCTTCTCTTCTGCATCTCAGTATTGCCATTATCCGTTGACGTCAGAAATACTCGAGGGTATAACTGTGGCACAAGGTCACCCATTTGTTTTATGTGCATGATCTTGAATTCAATGGCTCTGGGGAGAAGGATCTTCATCAGTCCTTGAGGGTGGTGGAAGAGTACACGCATGCTATCGATATGAAATTTGGGATAGACAAATGTGCAATGGTCCATCTCAAAAGAGAACGATGCGGGGACTACGTAGAGAATGTACAGCTCCTAGATGGAAGCATCTTACATCATCTGGATGCCGGAGAGACGTATACTCACCTCGAGGTGGAACAACGCCACTCACATGAGGTAATAGCAGTGAAAAACTCTCTCCGCCGCAAGTATCAGTACAAACTTCGACAGATCTGGTCATAGGAACTGTCGAAGAAAAACATAGTTGATGCAATGAATATGCTTGCCGTTCCAATCTCACTCTACTCGTTTGGAGTAGTGAAGTGGACTTGGTAGGAGCTGTATCAACTCGACGTAAAGACCCGAAAAATGAGATGCATCGCTATAGGAGTTTGCATCCTAGATCGTCCGTTTCACGGTTTTACTCTCCCCGACAACAGGAAGGCCGTGAACTTTTGAGTTTGGAGTATCTACATGATAGAATCGAACTGGATACAGCCTGTGAAGTCGTCAGGAGTTCGGATCCCCTTCTCTGCATGGTTCATGACCATGAGAGAGCAGGAATTGGAGCATTCCTCTTCAGAGCAGCCTCTCGAGCAGCTGATGAACTCAGCATACTTTTTGACACTGAACGAGGTGACAACTCTGTCACCGAGTTGAAACCCGTTCAGTAAAAAACTCAGATAACAGCCGCAGAGGTCACCTCATTTCTGCGGAAACACAAGTATAAATGCATGGGGTCTTCATCAATAACATTGGGGACTTTGACTCATCGAAGCGCCTGACTTCCGCTTTTCTCAAGTCGAGTGGGCCGAAGTCGGAAACTGAGTGGTTCACCATGACTTGCCAGGATGGTATCTTCAACATCTTAGTCAAACGCAGTCGCGTGAAGGGTGTAGAGGTTCCTGACACATGGTGTAGGGCCTGCCACGAGGCGCTCGAGACCCTAATGCACTTGCTATCAGCATGTCCAGCATATGCGGTCTCGGCCTATATCCATCGACATAACGCGGCCCTAAGAGTGCTATATTACCAC
>WOGN01008928.1:0-11047 GCA_015342105.1 Leptinotarsa texana
CGACAAGTTGGAAAAATCTGGAGTTTATAAACTCAAGTGTCCGGAGTGTAATAGTGTTTGTGTGGGACAATGCGGGCGAAATTTCCAAAAACGGTATGCTGAACATGAAGGGTCTTTCAGACTGGGAAAAAATGATTCGACGTTTCCAAACCATTCCTTGGCATACAACCACAAGTTTCCGAATCTGAGCGATACGGAAATTCTGCACTATGCAAGGAAGGGTTGCAAACTCAATTATTTGGAATCCTTGGAAATTCACAAGCATAAAAATTGCGGGTGCAACCTGTTGAATGACCAAATCGATTTAATTTACTCTCTGGTTTTAAAATTGGCATATGCGCATTGTGAACTGTAAATTCAGGTACTCAGTCTCAGGTACTCAGTCAAGTACCTGAATGGTATATATTAGCGAATGTAATGAATCATTCTCAGTTTATCCTTTACGTTTTGAAATGTCCATATAGGACGAAACTGCAGTAACTTTAGTTACGAATAAAAGTGGAAAAAACATAGAAATTTTCATTTCTCTTTTCATTCAAAATATATGTATTTATGATAGCTTGTGACACCTTAGGAAATTCTATGAGATACAGGAGAACTATGATACCTTGACGCGATCGACGAAATATCAGATTTATTTTGGTGACCCAATAAGCTTGAACAAGTGTTTGACCATTGATTAAAATGAGAACTTATTTTGTGTCTGTTCTACCGCATCTACTATCAACCGTTTCAGAATCGAAAAGATCACAAACTGATTTCAAAGTGAATGACCTGCCACAAAATCAAAGTTGATTGATTTCAATAACTCTATGAAAGTTATGTCATGAAATGGACTTATTTTACATTCATTTGGTTTGAAATTTTTAAAAAGTAGCTTCTGTGAACAAGAAATATGATGTATAATGAGGGTCCACAGTAATTAGTACGCAGTTTTTTGCATTAATAATAAGAGCAATTCCATCCGACACATTTTTTATTCCAGTCGTAACAATTTCACTTCTTTGTTATCATTATACATTTTACTAGTTTTACTCATTTCACGAATGAAGCACATATCCCCGAAATATTTCCAGGTTGTTGGTAAATTTTAATTTCTATGTCATTTTGTCTCAATTTCATCAATGTTCTGAAATAATTTGGAATCTGCTGCAATTGAACATTTCTGATATATAACTTACCATAAGCATTTTTTACTTTTTAAACCATCTGAATTGATATTTTATATTGAATACATTACGTTATTTATGGAAATAGGTTAACTAGTTATTGAGATGAGTGTTATAATTCTAAAGATAACACTTGCTAGTTTCAATACATTTCAGTTACAAATTTTTATTTTATATAGCTTGTCTACTACATGATATTGGTTTGTTTGAAGGTGGATGATAATGTTTCATGGTGAATTTCATTAGTTCCGTCTTCCATTGTCCAATATCATATAATATGGTTCGAAATCTCTGAAAGAACAAATAAAAAAGAAAAGTTAAAAAAAAAATTG
Source organism: Leptinotarsa texana (assembly GCA_015342105.1). Taxonomy (NCBI): domain Eukaryota; kingdom Metazoa; phylum Arthropoda; class Insecta; order Coleoptera; family Chrysomelidae; genus Leptinotarsa; species Leptinotarsa texana. The sequence continues at coordinate 1,502 of WOGN01008928.1, forward strand.
TTAAAAATCAAGCAGAAAATTGACGAAATAAAATTAAATCTGAATCGAAAATTGAAATATTTCACTTTACGACGATTTGATTGAATATTTCTCCAAGAGAACAATTTATAGGTCATTCAAGTATTTTTACCTATCCCCTTTTTCCTCTCTCCGCTTCGCCGTTTAGCAAGAGTTAATCGTTTTTCGCTTCATTATGAGTATATCTACGCTAGCTTGACTGAATACGTCGTTGGACAACATGTATGCAGCTTCTTTGAATTTTCTTCTAAATCAATGTTCCTTCCTGTGAATGATTTCAGCTTGGAACCACTTTATGTTATGTTGAAGGGTCCAAACATGATCTGCTACTTCTGATTTGCTGGTTTCTCGTCATTCTGTGTTTTTTGTGCTTGGCAATGCGGCCTTTCAATGGTCTCTCAGTTTCACCGGTGTAGAATATGTCGCACTCACAGAGAATGCGGTGAATGCAATATACTTGGAATTGCAGTTCGCGTTTGGTGGCCTGGTTTTCGTGAGGGTACAACAGATGATGTTTCCGGATCTGGAGCAGATTCTCATGAACTTGAACCCAATTCATCTTATATTTTCCGACTATCCTCTGATGTAGGAAACTGCAAGAACTGGTTGTGACGGCTTTTTTTCTGTGCAGGGCTCTCGCTGTTTTTCAGCCAAAGTCTGTTCCATCATCATTTTGGAGTAACTATTCCGTTGCCGGATGTCTTCACCAATACGTCTAAAAATGACAATTTGTTCTGAAGGTGATGGAAGGTCTAACTCTGTTGGTGTGATTCAAAAAGGTGTCTAGTTCTCCATTCAAATGATTTCATATCATTAAAGTGTCATCAACGGATCTTAACCAGATTCCAGGCTTCTTGTAGGTTTTTTCGATGGCCAGAGTTTCATACCACACCATATTTGTGTTGACTATAATTGGTGAAAGTGACGATCTCTTTGGCAATAAGTCACCCTTCAGGAGGATATAACAGTTTCGTACACGGCATTCTATTGATTCCATAATAGCTTCTATAGGTAAGTTCATTCTAACCTCTAGGTTCCTTTCTATAGATAGTTTCCTCTGTATGATTTGAAGTGTTTCTTTAGCAGGAACATAGATGAGAAGGCTTTCCACTTCGAAACTGATCAATTGATCTTTTTCTGTGACTTCGATTGACCCAATCTAGTAATTGAACAAAATGCCTTAAATTATTCACAAAAGATGAAGTTAGTGTTTGCAGTGGTTGTATTATTATAAGTGAAAATCTGACCTTATTTGGAGTAGTTGGATCTCTGGAGCTAATGATCAGTCTGGGCGAAATACCGTTCTTGTGGATTTTGGGTAGTGAGAGGGCTAACTGTATGGTTGAAAGCGATGCGGTGCAGTGTTAGCTTCTTTCTCCTTTTTCGAAAAGTAGACTTGGTGTTTCTTCAAAGTCTGGTACCACTTCCTTTCAATTGATGCAGCAGGGTCCCGTATAATCTTCTTGTTATGTCCCTTCTAAAGAACATCTTTGATCTTCTGTTCGTGAAAATCGGTATCTATCACGAATATAGCGTTTCTTTCATCTGCAGGTAGGAATTACGTAGGTCATTCAGAGCTCTTCGTCCTTCTTTACTTTTGTTAGATGTTGAAACTGGTTCACGATTCAGTTGTTCTCAGGTTTTCTATCTGAATTTTTCTGCTTCGATCTGATCAATAAGGAAACTGGTGGATTCTACTGCAGTAATTATCTTCAAAGTGGGCACAGATGTTGGCGCAATGACGGAATTCAGACCTTTTCGCAATAAGGCTTCCTTAATGTCCGTGAGTGAGCGGAAACTCACGTTGATGACGTTGGCGACTTCGTAATTGTCCTGTTTTAGGTCTGCATTTGGGCATTTTTCCTCACCAACTTTCCCACTTTCCCACTTCCATGTCTTGGCTGATCTTCAAATACGTGCTTTCAAGCATGACAAAGATTCGTCCATGATACATTTTTGAGGTCTCTCTTATTATTTCATCAAATCGTTCTGTGGCATCCTGCATCAGAGTTGACCTCTTCTAACAGTGGTATTTAATTTGAGATGCGGTTTTTCTCTATTGGTTGGACTTGATTCTAGACCTTATCAGTTCCAATATGCGTTTTGCTCTCTTCTGGGACTATCGATTTAAGCAGAAAACCTCCGAAGATGACGTTATTGTCTTTCTCTCTCTGTGTAGTAAATGAGATATGCTACATGAAAAAGTTGAACCAAAAAATAAGAGAAAAGAGCACCGACAATGTGGTAATCCTTCAAAATCATGAAATTGCCGACGATATCTCTACTTTTCCTCCACCCCACACCCTTCTCCTCATCAGAGAAATCATTTCAGCAGTCACCCTCCTTCATCTCACCTTTTATGCCAACAGAACTGAAAAAGGAGAAATGTTGTGATAGGCTGACTGATGTACTTCTTGATATTTGTGACTGAATGTTATAATGTGGTCATATAATCGTATTTTATTTACATATAAATTAATTTCTATTACAGAACTGCGGTAAATGTTATTCTGGGGCTCCACAGTCTCAATGAAATCCAAGCTGCCCAAACTATAGGTGTGTCCTCTATCTATTATCATTCTAGTTACAACAGCGCTACATTGAAGGAGGACATTGCGCTCTTGCTTCTCAGTACTCCTGTCAACTTAGGAAATACTATCAGTATTGCGTGTTTACCAGCTGCTGGACGTGATTATCAGGGTTCAAGGTAAATATATAAATGTTCTTGAAAATTTTTTTTCACAATTTAATTCGAAATTGAAAATAGTATACTGAATATATTCGTTTTTCTTCAAATAGATTTCAGCAGATCCGTGATTTTAGACATTTATGAAAATGAATTGACTATTGGTTTATTCATCCAGCAGTAAAAAAATATTCAAGTACATACATCGATAAAATAGTTCAAAAAAACCAAATAGATAAGTATTATTGCTATTGAAATAATTGAAATCAAAATACTGTAATAAATCAGAAGCCGGCCCTGACAGTGCTGCACGTGCCGGGCTCGTGGCAACGGCAAAGAAAGCGGTCAGATCAGACGCGAACATTCCTTATACGCCGAAGAAGCGAAACGAGAGTTCGAGAAGAGTTCGGCAATGTTCGTTACCGCAACATAAAACGGCCGCCAGCTTCTGTTCGAGTTAGTTTGTACTTAGCAAGCGAGCTGTTAACACATTGTGCAGATAAACGTGTGTAAATAAATTAGTTACGTAAATATTCTAAAAATAAATTAGTTTAAGACAGTTAGTGCTTTAATCCGTTACAATACACACACTTCATTCATGAATTACGATTGTTAGAAAACAAATTCTAAGTTGGAAATATACATTACAAAACTATTATGAGGCATTTGTAAATTTCCAAAAGTGTCTAAATTTCCATTTTGAAATGCTTCAATACAAAAAAATGAACTAGAGTCATTTAAATCTCGATGGGCTTAGGCATCCTTTTTTAAAATTTCCCAAGAATGAAAGATCTGAATGTTGTTAATCTGAATTTATAACTTCATTAATTTTATTTGATGAGGGGTTTCTTGTTCAGAATATAGGTCAATAATTCTAAACAATATTTTATCTGTGTCCCCTTCGCAATTTTCTGACCCGCAATTCATTATATCCAAACAGATTATCTTTTTGAAAAAACTTACAAATAGAATAGGGGTAGGATTCAAACAGTTTCCATTTTGTTGCCGATTTTTCCCAAAAAAGTAGATTTTAAAATATCTCATAATTCTAATATACCCTCAATTGTAATTTGTCAGCATTCAATACAATGGGGAATGATCCTCCTGATGAAAATCAGGTAGTTGCATTTGCTGTAATAACTCAAATTGAGGAACATTACCCATTCAACGTATTTGTTATATCTACTACTTCGCTATTAGAAACTTTGAGAGTCCTATGAAACTTATAACATTCCTCCATTACTTCCTTGTATGCTTCTGCTGTTTTCATTTTCGATGAATTAAGCAAATCAAACAGTTTGTCGAACTTTTCAATGAACAGTGAAGTTGCTGCTGCCTCCCCAGAAAAAAAAGAAATCTATAAATTCACACCACTAGAAACACTTGCGCCCAAATTAGACAGCCAACTTTGCTTTGATTTTTTCGAAGATTGAAGGATTGATACGGTAATCAGTGAGTTTTGAGGCACCTCTTATGGGATACTTCTTATCGAGATTGTGAAATGTAACAATATGTTCCCATAAAGTTTTCATGTCGTTGAATATAAAATGATGCTTTCCCAAATTATTTCTTATTGCTTTGAGAAGATGTGGGGTATCAAAACTGAATACAACTTTTTTATTATTAATATAAAAAAGGGCTTTTCAGGAACATTACCTGAAGAATTAACGATAAATTCACCTAATAGCAAACTGGCTAAATGCTTGGCCGATATTTTGTCTATAATACTGGCAACGAGTTTTATGTGGAAGATTTTCATTCCTTTGGCAATTTCATTGAAGAATACAAACTTCTAGAAGACTATGTATTAGTGAGTTTTGATGTAGTTTCACTTTTTACTAACCTACCTATAAATTTGATAAATAATAGCTCACAAAACCACTGGGATGTCATCACTCAACATTTTAAATTTATTTTAGAGTACATTTTTGACTCCAACGACCTAGTTTTTCAGGACACTTTATATAAACAAATCTTTGGTACGCCAATGGGTTCAACCATTTCTCCCATTTTAGTAAATTTTGTTTTAGACGACCTAATTTTGAATGTAAAAGATAGAATACCTTTAAACTTTCCTTTCATTAATCGATACGTGGACGAATTGATCCTATATGTTTCTCGTGGGAGAACTGAGGAAGCGTTAACAACTTTCAACAGTTCCAACGAACATTTGCAATTAACAGCTGAGGAAGAAGGTAACAACAGTTTACCATTCCCAGATATGCGTGTATGCAAAGATTCAGATAATGTCCTACGTACAAAATGGTATAGGAAACCATATGCCAGTAACGAGTTACTGAACTACCATTATTACCATCCAACGAAGATGAAAATAAACTTAGTCCTTACCATGAAGAACAGGGTGATCAATTCAAAACATCCATTTTTAAAAGACGGATGTATTGAAGAATTAAAAGGCATTCTTCTTGAAAATTCATATCCTTGCAAACTTTTGAATAAATTACGAATATTTTACAAATAAAATGATAATTTAAATATTTCAAATAGTGGAGAGATACCTCCGAATACATTATTTTTTAACACAATAACATATTTTCAGTCTTTAACATCTAAACTCCTGAATGTTTTCAAGAATGAACATATTAAATTTGCCCAATGCAACGTTATCACTACTAATAGTATTTTTTTCAAAATTAAAAAATATGAAATTCCTTGTCATACATGTGTCAAGATGTATATTGGACAAACATCTAGAATTTTATCTGGACGCTTCACATAACATAAAATTGATTGTAATACAAACAAAGCCACTTTTGCATTTGCAGACCATGTCATCAGCACTAAACACACAATAAACTACAATGAAGTTGAAGTTTTGTGTACTGAAAACAACTTACGAAAACGGTTGTTTAAAGAAATGTTCTTCATCAAAAGAAATACCAATAACATGAATAAAAAGACTGAGCTCAACAACCTCAGCAATATTTACAATTACATCTTAAAATTGGATACAATTCCTCCAGGTTCCCTAAGCACCAGATAGTGTTGTTTGGGCGCAGTGCGTAGTCTATCAAAACACCATTTACTTCAGTTGTTTGGCAGTTTCAGTTGTTTCAGTGTTTGGCAACAGACTCAGAGTCACATACTTTTGATTTGGTTTGTGTCAGCATTGGGTTGGTGTGCCTTTTGGTAATCCTCTTGTTGTTTATTTCTGTTAAATCATCAAACTTCAATTGTCAGAATGTCAATCAACAAAATTCAAATATTTCTTCTTTCCTTTCTCTTTTTGGTTGCTACTACGCCACCAAGTAAGGGCCAAGCATGGCCAGTGAAATAATTGTAAATGTTTTTAATGAAATAATTTTTTTGTACTTTTTCTCTGAAACTTTAAATTGAATGTGTGTTTTCTACATGATGAAAAGTATTAACTTTGTTTTTCTCATTGCCACGTCTGTACATTTTTTACTTATTTGTTTTACAATTTTTGTTGCAATGTTTAACAATGTGTCACGCACATACAGTGTGTCTCACTTCTCATGGAAACACCCCTGTATCTTCCGTAATATCCAAGGTAGAACGATGAAACTCTCTGGACTGATGGAGATGCTCAAAATGCACCTAACACCTGAATGGGGTTGGCCAAAGTGATATACACTGTCCGCCGTCCACAGTAAAAATGGGGTGTTCCATCGTGAGTGGCAGAAAGTGTATATCACTTTGGCCAACCCCATTCAGGTGGTAGGCGCATTTTGCAGTTCTGAGAGTTTCATCGTTCCACTTCGAATATTACGGAAAATATGGGGGTGTTTCCATAAGAAGTGAGACAAATTCGGATTTTTCAGGACTGAAATTTTTTCAGAAATAAAGTGTATTCGTAGTAAGTTGGTAGTCCTGATCACGAATATGAAGGAATTGTGAGCCTATTTTGCCACCTAATATGTTTTTCCAACTCAAAAACTTGAAATTTGGGATAATGAAATTCATGCATGAATTTATTGTGAAGTGAAATTGACAGATGAAACTTTCACCACCTAATATGTTTTTCCAACTCAAAAACTTGAAATTTGGGATAATGAAATTAATGCATGAATTTATTGTGAAGTGAAATTGACAGATGAAACTTTCAAGATGGCGACTGAGCGCTGAACGATATACACATAGCACAATAAGATTCAAAAGGTTTACTTTTATCGCATAGCATTCGAATACATTAACGCAAGACAACTTTTCTATACCATGTACCACTTTGTTTCAGAACTATTTTTTGTCATACATGAACACCTATGCGTATCGTCTTGACATTACTAATGTTCACGCAATAATATAAAATGTGTCAAATTATCACTTTAATGTACAAAAACTGAAAAGAGCAGATAAGTTACGAAAATCAAACAGAAGGTTATCACGACAATTTTGGTGAACAGATATATCGGAGTTTTTGTGTTCCTACTATCTGAATATCTTACCCATGTATCCCTTCTGTCTGAATATCTCACACATGTACTCCTATTCCTCATTGAACTTTTTGAATTTAAACTATTGTACATTTTTATGATGGAATCGTCCGATACGTGATAAAAATCAATAATGTTCACGAGAAGCACTTCATTGTGAGATTTTCACTAAACAGTTTTACAAAAAACGCAAAATGTGTTTCGCTGTGCAATGGCTTCTTCAGGCGTGTCACTTCTAGTATAGACACGTCTGAAGGAGCTATTGTGAAGCGAAACACGTGTTGCATTCTATGTAAAACGGCTTAGTGAAAATCTCGCAATAAATTGTTTCTTGAATATTGCACATTTGTTTATCTCTAGATAAGAAGCACGTTTTCCACATTAGCACCCAATGATGATGGCATCTCGTGTGTTTGTTAACTAACGCAAGATATTTCGTGAGATGTTGCATAGAGTAATTGAATTTGAATTGAATGCATTGAATAACGCACCTGCGTTCACCGGTATATTCTGCTAACCAGACTGGAAATTAGCACTGTGTGGAAACTTTTGATTAGAAGTCTAAACGTGTGAGTAACACGATTTTTGTATGTTATTAAAATTTTACCTCATTTGGTTGAATTTTATTCCATTCAACACATATCATTTATTAAATTTTATATCTAGTCATAACAAAATTCATTTTATTTACACATTAGAGAACTTTTTTATATTGCTTATTCCTTTCCATAATTTTCCAGATATTACTTTCACTTCTATCTCATTCATCTGAGCTCTCTTTCTCGTTTATTAGAATATTTTTCCAATGAAATTCTATGATCATACAAGTAACATCAAGTAATAAGTCTCCATTGAAGGAGACTTGTTACTTGATGTCTCCATGACTTGTTACCTGAGGACTAACTTGGACTTACCTTTCAACGTGTGATTTCCTACACTGGCAAGTAAAAATCTATCGTTCGACCTGCGGCTTGAACCACCGATTGACATATCGGTCGATTGACTGAGTGGAGCAAAGCACTTACGTCAACCCGACCGGCAACCGTAGGACATGTTTCTAAAGAGGAGAAGAAGAAAAATGATACTGACACATAAAATAAATAGATGCAAATTTATTCAATTGGTAATCAGTTCCTAATTCTCACAACCATCCTTTACTTCCGTATGATTGTATTGTGAACCAAATTTTTTCTTTAGCTTTGGAATGAACGTTTTTTCTTATTTCGTCTCTGACTAAGGAACTAGTGATATCTGGTGGTTCTCCATTTTGGGGTGGAGGCGTGGGAGCCTTATTCTTTTCACCAAAAATAACCATGAAAAGGAACATCAAAATGTGTCCCAGCGAACCTTTAGCTTCGAGAGCCAACTCCTCTTTGAATTCAGGTAATTGAAAAGGAGTCGTGTCGCTTCCAAGTTCAGTCAAGTTTTTGATAAATTCCGAATGATAGTGATTTATTAAAGTATCCAGGTCCTTCTTTAGGACATCCAGCCGCACGCTGGTGAATAAAAAAAACAGAAGATCCGCAGCAGGGGACCCGTAAGTGTATATCTGGAAATCGACAAATTTATTTGCTACTGGTGTGCCATTTTTCATTTTGATCATGGCATTGTTCACCCACAGATCAGCATGTGAAAAGGTGGCAAAAGGTTCCCGGACTTCAGGCTGCAACTGTATTGGGGCTTTCAGTATCTCCTTTACTTTAGATATAAAAGAACTGCATTTGTCAGATTCCCATAGTATTTCTTGGATTAAAAGTGAAAAAAATTCGGTGTGCTTATCTTTTTCTGATTCTTCGAGATGAAGCGTATTCACACAGTAACGTTTAACTTTATCTTCAAACATCTCGGGATCTTTCAGCTTCATGGCCAATGGAACTGCATGTAAACTGGCTAAGTCTCGTAGAAGTAATTCAGCTGATTCGAAGTCATACCCGACGTGGCGATCCACATTCATGAATCCTAGAAAAAATATTTGAAAAAGTAAGAACTTTTATTATACTACTAGCACATTGTATCATCATACATCTTTGACGACACATTATTTTCGATGTGTTCTATCAACCAGAGATGATCTATAATATTACTAGCGGAATCCTGTCCAATGAGGATGGTTCAAACGCATGGTACAACCAACACATGGTGGTGCCCTGAATTGGAACACCTCAGGAAGACAGCGAGAACGACCTTTAACAAGGCAAAACGTACAAGACTCGAAGAGAACTGGGTTATATATCAAGCCAACCTCAGAGAGTTCAAAAAAGTCTGCAGACGAAAACAAAGAGAAGCCTGGAGAGCCTAGTGTGAGGCAGTCGAAGACTTTCCACTAGCTTCTAGGCTACAGTAGGCACTCTCAAATGACCACCATAAGACTATCGGCATCCTGACGAGGGAAAATGGCGACAAAGCCGCCAACCTCCAGGAGAGTGC
>WOGN01008930.1:0-11047 GCA_015342105.1 Leptinotarsa texana
TGGGCTATAACGTTATGGAAAACAGGGTTATCTGGGTTAGATTGAACTGCAGCAGCATATGTGAAGCTGAGATATTTTCTTCGGATACTTAATGGAGGTTCTCCTGACTTACAGTATGAACTTTCAACCGGACTTGTGTGGAATGCTCCAAGAGCAATTCTGAGAGCACAGTTTTGGATGATGTCCAGTTTTTTCAAAGGTCTCGTTTTTTGCGGAGTTGTACACTACAGAACCATAATCCAGTTTTGATCTAATTGAAGATCTATAGATCAACATTAATGTATTGTATCTGCACTCCATGATCTAGATGCAATAGTTTTCATTATATTTAGACCGCTCTGACAAGTCATTTTAAGATATGTGATGTGCTCATTCCAGTTGAGTTTTTGATCGAATATCATACCCTGAAATTTTTTATGTTTATATCTTTATTGTTGAGTTGTAATTTAGGCAAATTTTCTTTCGGTTTTTTCGTGAAATGTATACAGTTTGTCTTGCTCTCAGATATTCTTAGGCCTGATAATTCTGACCATTCTTGTAGTTTATAAATGAAATTTTGTAAATACACATAGTTTCGAAATTTTTGCCCTTGCCAAAGTCAACTAAATCATCTGCGTAAAGTCTAGCTTTCAGAGGGGCTACACAGTCATCAATGATACTGTTGATTGCAACCAAGAAGAGAGTAACACTCAGCGAGGTTCCTTGTGGGACTCCATTATCTTGGGTTCTTTTAGAGGAAAGTGTGCCATCAACACGAACTTTGAAGTTTCTGTTATTCAGAAAGTTTGTAATGAATTTCAGCGAATTTCCAACTATTGACCATTCACGGAGTTTTTTAATTATTGAGTGTCGCCATACCGTATCATATGCTTTTGATATGTCAAAGAATATTGCAATGCACTCTTGGGAGTTAGCAAAAGCTTCGTGGACATCTGATTCAAGGTCAACTAGATTGTCCAGAGTGGATCTCTTTTTTCTAAATCCGCTCTGTTGAGGGATGATGAGTTTTCGATTTTCCAAGGTCCATATCAGTCTTCTATTAATTATTTTCTTTATTACATTACACATGGTACATGTTAATGAGATTGGTCTGTACGAATCCGTTAATTCTAACCATATATACGGGAAAACGTGCGTATTTCATATGACATTATACATTTTCAGCAGTAGTTCTTTGGCATTCTGGGGCAGCATTTTCAGGAAAATAATGGGAATATCATCTGGGCCTGATGTAGAATTTTTCGTTTCTTCTAGGATGTCCGAAAGTTCTTTCATTGTAATAGGATAGTTCATTGGATCCTCAGTTAATTCATCGTATGAGAGGGGAGTACTCTCTTCAACTAGTTTGACGTTTGAATTCTGTCATATTATCAGGAGTTTTGTGTCGTTTGAAAGTGTTGAATGCCTTTTTGCAATCTTCACCGCAATCTGACATTCATCATTCCACCAGGAAAGGGCAGGGTATTTATTGGAGGTAGAGCTCTTTCCAACATATTTTTCCGCCTCTTTCGTAATTGTTTGAGAAAATGTCTCGATCATTTGATTTACGTCCATTCTAAGTATTTGTTCAGTATCTGACATAATGGGATCGTTTTCGATATATTTTACAAAGTTGGTCCAATATGCTTGTTTCAAACGCCATCTGGGATTTAAATTGTAAGGTTTATGATAGTTCTCATTGTTCATAATTATTGGAAAGTGATCGCTCCCGAATAATTCGGGAAGTACTTCCCAGTCAAGAGAAATAGATAATTGGGGTTCACAAAGGGTTGAGTAAATTGCTGGGGAATATCCATTTACAGAGTTAAATCTTGTGACTCTTCCGTCGTTCAGTATATTGAGTTGTAGGTTGTAGGTTTCAATTTTTTGTGCCATTACTGTGATTTTCTTAGATCCCCAAATATGGTTGTGCGCATTGAAATCACCAACAATTAATCGAGATGAAGGAATTTGCTCGAAAAGGTTGGTGAGTTCGTCTTCAGTTGGATCCTGATTCGGAGGAATGTAGATACTGCAAATATTTAATTTCATTGGCCCACAGATAACAACCGCAATCGCTTCTAAGTTGGTGGTCAATGGAATATTCTGCACCTCTAATGTATTTTCAGTTTAAATAGCTACTCCTACACTGGCATGTCGCGTGTTTTCTCTATTTTTGAAAAAAACATGTATAATTTGAAAGTTTGTGCGTTTTCTGTTAATTGAAATGGGTTTCCTGTAGACATGTTATGGATGATTTTGTAGGATTAATTTCAGCATTTCTAGCTGGGTATAATACCCATTATGATTCCACTACAATATAGAATGTAAAATAATTGGGTTAATTGTAACGAGAAGTTTGAATTAGAAGAGTTCCTGTGATATGTCACTGTCCTCAATTTCGCTGGACTCAGCTGCTAATTGTTTCCTGATTTTGTTTTTGATTTTTGTACATCTTGCTTTGATTTTACGATTATTTAAACGTGGATACATCTGGTGCAAAGTTTTTATCAGATCGTCTATATCCTTTGTGTAATTTTTTGCTGCGCTCAGAGGATCCGCTGAGCCATACAAAAAAGTCCGTAATTTCGTTAAATATTAAGGTTGATTTTCGATTCACGTTATCAAATATGGGTCTAGCTGGATTCAGCAGAGCTTCTACAGATTCTCTATCTTGGGTAACTTTGATTTTTGTAACCCGTATGTCTGAGTTTGGTTTGATGAATATTTTTTCTTGGTTCGATGATTGAGTAGGGGGAGATATTACGTTTTTCAGAAGAGTTGTGGTATTGGTTCAAATTGGTTGGTAGCTCATGGGTGGGTATTCTATCGATAGTTATGGTTTTTTGGTTGGTCATTGTTATGGTATTTAATGGTATAGAACTGGTATAGAATGTACTGATAAGAACCGCTATTTGGTCTTGTCAGTAAGGATTTCGACGAAAGGACAAATAAATATACTATGAAAAGAATAGAACTCACAGGTACTGATGAAGTTGTCTATGGTATGATGCAGTACACACTATCACAAATATTTTGAAATTTGAATTTTGCTTGAAAAATAACAACTTTCTGCGGTCTCTGATACGCACGTTTATAGGTTACCAGTCAGGACCGTATTTCTGTAATATTTTCTGAGGTTTTTCTACGGCTACGTTCTCCTCTTTTAGTTGAAGTAACTGCTGATACTGTTGTAACAGTAACTGATTTTTTAATTTTTGGGTACCCATCACAGACTATACAGCTGTGCAGTAAAATCCACCACCGACGACATGCACTATGCCGTCAGAATGCGCTGGTCTATTCACACCTAAAATTAATTCATAGAGTTGATATTTTACATTATTCCTGAGTCCATTTTTATGTGAAAAGTGACAGTGGAAAAGGTGCAAGCTCCTATTGTAAATATGTTTCCATATCTTTTTTACTGTCTATTTAATGATATCCTATGAAATAATGAAATAGCAATCATGGATCGATGACTATAATATCTTCATTTACTTTAACGGAAGATAAAACCGTTTTTAGATGAAAAGACTTTGTTTTTCCTTTTAAATTTTGCACTGCCAAAATTTATTCCAATAGCTTGCAAATTTTCCGTAGATCACACAGGTTTATAAATTATTTCAAAACAGCAATAAATCTACAAATATTATTTAAAGAAGATTCTACAATTTCTCAAAATATTGTAGATGTCTTATCAAATATTAACTTCATTAATTTATTTGTTTGTTATTTACATTAGTATATTCTGATTTGTAATTTTTTATTGTATCATTGTTACATAAAATCTTATATTTTTTGAGTAATTAAAGTGTAAATTTCAATAAATAGCTTAAATTTTTACACAATGATTAATTTTTTTTTTCGATTTTTGCATTTTCTGCGAACACTTACTGAAGTAATGTATATTATTTTACACCATCAAAAATTAGAGATTTCAACAAACATATCGTTGATATTTTGATGCGAAAATTTTCGTTTGAAAATTAGGGTGCTTTTTTGATATGAAGTCAAAAAAAGGTGGAAAAATAAATATTTCTATTCAAATAAATTACAGTATGTTTGGAACATCGAAAAGTGAGTTTCCACCAAATTTAATAAAACAAATTTTTTTTTTAAGATACAAATATTAAATGAAAATTTCATTTCTCTTTTCATCATGATCTCCTACCACGTAGTAACGGCTACATCCATCAATTTATTAAGAATATAAAACCAAAAACTTGGTTAATTGAATTTTTCATATAAATTTTGAGGTTATGTGGTTATAGTAAATACAAAAGTTATAGATCTTTTCATTACCTACATCTTTGCTCAATCACTTTTTTTCATAGAACATGCAGTTTGTCCGGAAATCGACATAAACCATTTTTCACCCTTAAAAACACACTTTCTTCCACTTTCCGAACTCAGATCGATCGTAATCCATTTTTTCTTTCATTTTTATCATAGTCCCCTCCTTCCTGATGGGTTCCATCCTACTATTATTTTTTTTCAATTTTACCATTTTTGACAGCTTGAGCCCTGGTCTATCAATTTGAAAGATTGAAATAACTTGGCTCCATCTAGATACTTGAAGGAAAATGAATGAGAATGATGAAAAATATTATCAATTATCAAATGAATGGGTCTATTACTAACTCACTAATAGTCCCACAGTATTTTTAGAATCAGGTTATTATCAAAGGAGAAATTTCGTTTCATATAACTGACTTCTAGTTTTTATTCTTATTAACTAACAATTATAGATCACTTAATCCACAAAATTTGACTTGTGAAAGGTATATATCTTCATTTATTATAAATGCCTGACAAGAAAAAAAAACTCTCCGGCTATTACCACAAGAAGGGCATTGAAATATATCAGACAAATATTTGTCAGTTTCCTCAAAAATTTCTTTTGAATATGCTCATCGGACTCAAAAAATCAAATTCTATTTTATTCGTTTACTTAAGAATTCTCCAGTTGTTTATCTATAGTTCTACATTTTATTTAAGATCTGAACAAGAACCCATTGTATCCTGTATATATCTTAGTAACAAAATTTAACATATTTTTAATTTTTGAATCATTCAAGAGTTGATAGTTTGCTAATTTTGTGATTTTGACTCATAGGTAAGTTATATAAATATATAAATGAAAAACTATGGAAGGTATTTTAACACCTCGACACGAGTTTCGATCACCAAGTGATCAAACAGTTTGATCTTCCTCTTGAAAAGTTATTACTTCAAATAGTTAATTTCAGATAACCTGTAGAAAAAGGTAAGTCAGTTACCCGATACCCATTTAAATATAGTTGAAAAATATAAATTGAGTACCTAATAAAATTCAACATAATTCTCTAGTTCTTTCGAATAAGTACCCATCTATTATGATTTTTCACAGCATAAAATGTGATAATAAATATGGAAAAAGTATTTCGGGCAACCCTCCATTTAAAATATTGATAAGCTATTGAAGAAAATAAATCGGATTCAGAAGTATGAATTAACATTTCCAAATGGAATCAAACACGAATTGAAATTGAATGTATAGTTACGAAACAAATTGAAGGCCTAGCGTTTTTTCAAAATTGGTGCGTTAATGTTATATTTGCATCGAAAAAATTGTAGGTCTCTACTTTTGATTTCGTTTTGTTGATAATATATCGTACGCATATAAAAATATTTTTTCATAGTTTTCTTCAAAATGTCGATTGTTTTTTTATTTTCATTATTTTTATAAGTTCGTAATTTTAATTTAGCTTGTGTCAGATATCCCGGCAGCCTTATTAATAAGTTTTCAGTTCTCCCGGGGATTGATATCCTAAGCCCAATTTGTTTTGAGACATTTTTTACTCTTACATGCACTGGAATTTGCCTAAGGAATCAAAATATTTTTTTCGATAATAGTCAACCCTAGTACATATCATAAAAACTACCCAACCAATTTTGATGAAACTTGCACTTTTGCACTGTTCTCTGGGGTTAAGTAAGTGCAAATCATAAAATAGCATATTAATAAAATCGGTCTGATAGTTTTGGATAATTATGTGGACAAACAAAAGTGCTCACTTACACCTATATAATTTTTGTTAGTTTGTTTGGGAGCCCTAATAAATCATTATATGTGAAAATATTGTAAATGCAATTATATTACATATATGCTTGGAAATGATAACTTTTGAATGAGTATTTTTTCAGGTCGGTAATATTAGTGAATCTGAAAACAAAAGTCCGGTGAAGTGTTTGCGAAGTGCATTACAGTGTGGACGTAAATAGTTCCCACCCTCCTTAACTTTCCAATCGGGCTAGATATAAAAGTCAAATTTTGAATAGACAAAACTTGTATGGAAAAAATCATGTTCAGTACTTTTTGATATGAAAGCTAATGTTGTGTCATCACTTCCCGCTCGCCGCAGAAAGGCGCTTCAAACTATTTTTTTTCAATAGAAAAGAGGGTCTTGTGATTCGTCACTCAAAAGGCATCTTTTTCACTGTCATGCATTTGGATAACCGGGTCCAAAGTTATCGGTATATGAATTGGAGACTAGCGGAACTGATCATTCGTATCTTTGCAATCAGAGGAGGATTTGAATAGCTCCAAAGTTAGTAATAACAGGTTATAGAAAGTTTGTAATGTGTAAGAGAAATTGATCACAGAAAGAATGGTATTTAGTATAAAATTTCGATTTTCTCGAAAATTCTGTGGCAAAACATACTCCGGTTTGATGCCAGGAGAAGGGGGGTTAAAAAAAAATAAAATTCAACCAGAGTATTTGAAAAAAAAGGACTTTTTCCTTTTTAATTCGATTTGAGATTTTCTTTAAGCCAACCGAAGAAACTGAAAGTAATCTTACAATTTATAAAGTAATATAGTCAAATCTCAAAATTTAGAGTGATTGTGATTGTAGTTATGTTAGATTGTATCCATGATCGCAAAAGGTTATAATTTAGAGAGGGTTATGAGTCCTACAAAGTTCTCACATAATGATGAATACATATTTGATAAAATTTCAGTCCAATCAAATTTTTTATCTGGGAATATTATAAAGAGCTTGATTATGGGCGCCGAATATAAACTCCGATATAGGACTGCGACAAAAACTATGAAAAATCTGAAAAAAGTCAAGCTTTCTTGAAAGAATCAGTTATAATTATATGAGGTGACATAGGCTATATATTTGATATATTTTGAGACTTTCTTTATGAAAGAATTAATTATGATGAATTTTTTTGAGGTCCTGAAAATAATCTAAAATAACTGTAATAGAATAATATTTCATTAACACAAGATTTTAAAGTTCTGATACTTATTATTCGAATTGTCGAGTTGTTTCTTCATTGAACATTTGAGGTATCTTTCAATAATTTATAATTCAATAAATACTCACACAATTTTCACCTTAACACTTTGGAAAACCAGAAAGTTATGTACCAGTTTCTGTATTATTTTGGAAGTTAAGGGTTTCACAAATTTTTGGAAATTCCTGGAAACAATAAATACTTTTTAGATTTCCTTTTCGGAATTGATACTTTTACTTCACTTCAAAACATAAATTTTTCATTCCTGTATCAAAATTAGTGATAGTTTCATGCATATGAAAGCAATTTCTAGGGTTTGAAAACAAGTGATATGCGTGGAGAATACATGGATACCTCCATTTTTTGGACGTCATAGTTTGAATCACCATGTTAATAATATATTTATTATGCAGGCAAGCCATATGAAAAAATTGACTAAGGTTGAGTCACAATAATTTGAAGCATATTACTCAAAGTTACGAGTCGGTCTGTAGCCGGGTGGTTCTACGTGGGTGCTTTGTTGACTCAGTCAATCGGCCGTGTGAGTCGGGTGAGTCGATGGTTGAAGCCCCAGGCTGAACCCTCGATTTGTACTTGCTATCGTCCAACCCGTGTTAGGGATCACACGTTAAAAGTTAAGACTTCGTTAGGCCTTAGCTCGCACAAGTTTCGATTTCTGAGGGTTGTCATTCGTAGGGGTGCGGTAGCTGGTTAACGAAAAAAAAAACATATTTTTTCAAACATATTCTCAAACTGGGCTACCAAGGATATTCGAATAAGAAGAATAACTTATTCATGTTATCGCCGATATTTATAAGCCGTGAATCAATAACAGCAAACACCCTATCTGTCTCTCGATTCTCGAATTCACTAATATTGATGAAACATGTTCAACATGATAAACTAGAAACTCATGGAAATCATCTGATAAAAGGGTGTACTTCAAAGATAACCAGAAATGAATGGCAGCAAATAAAAAATTTTACTTCTTGTTATCTAACGAAACACGAAACAACATTTCATTGTGAGATTTTCACAAAACCGCAACACATGTTTCAATATACAGGGGGTATCAACAATAGGTGGGTGGACGATAGCTGCTTTTCTATTAGAGATACAAAAAATGTTTCGGTAGAAAGATATAGAGATTGATAAAAGGTATGCTCATAGTGTGAACCATTCTGGGATAGCCATATGTATAGGATGTACCATTCGAAAAAACAGAGACAAAAGAGAAACCGAGTTTTGTTCACCCCTGTTTAGAAAATGTGCCTTTCAGTAAACTTACGAAGACAGAATGAAAATAATATTCACGGATGTATGGCTGAAAAACTTTCTCATTCCATTTGATCGGGTAGCAGATATTTCGTGTTGAAACAACCAATGTTTGACATACATTTCACTATAACTCCTGAATCACCGTATATGAACCCGAACAGCCCTATATTTTTTAGAAGCATTCTACCCAGGAAATTCAAGCCAGTACCAGGAGTATTCAATCTGAAGTATTTCATTAGAAAAAGCATAAGTTTGGTCTGTCACACATTTATTGGAGATCCTGTATATCAGTTATAATTATCAAACCAGACCTCCTATGAAAAAAGGTGAATGCAAAAGTAGGAAATTTAATGATCTACAACTTTTGTATGAACCATTTTTCCACATATCTCATCTTTCATCACCAGAAGATGCCAACTCTGTTGGTGAAATGCGCGTCAAGAATAGTATTGAAGTTCTGGTGATTGGGAAAGGTAATTAAATTTCTACTGACACGTTTGTTATGATGATATAATGTTTGTGTTTCAAGCTTCAAGAGCAGGATTTTTTTTTAAAGAGTTGTCATTTTTTATGTTTAGAGGGTCATTACACTAGTTCATTGGGCTAATAAAAAAATCTAATAATATGTATTACATTGCAATGTTGAAAAACAAACTTGTTAAAAAATTCATTCAATCATTATAGTGAAACTAGTGTCGCAAAAAACATTAAATAAAATTATTTCCGACATAATTTGATCTAAAATATATAGCACCATAGACAGACGATATCTATTTATCATTTCAGTACTATAAAAATCATACATTTCAAAGGTGTATCATATGAACCGTTGAAAATTCAGCCAGTGAGCGTACATTCAGCAACCCAAAACTTCTCGTCTGATGTTTATTGAAAAGTTTCAATGAATGAAATAACACGTTTATCTGAAGATTGTAGGTAGATACTATTATGAAGAAAGAACATCCAAAATCTAGTTGCAAACTTAGGTGAATATATTCTCAACTATATACGCCTTCCTACCATTTCAACAAGAATACCATGAACTCTTCCTCAATCACTTATCAGTAACCTATAGATGAATTGAACAGTAAGAGAAAATTCAAATATTCAATTCTATTCACACGAATTTTGTATTCATTATATCCCAATTATTGCTTGTGGACATCAAAAGCAAAATGAAAACATCGAACAAATACCGCTCAACTTATCTACGTTCAACAATTTCCTACTACAAAATGCTCGCTTTCCCTAACAATATCCTGATATTCCCGTACTATGCATGCTTTGTTTGACACCACCGTCGCTACTTGGTGCTTTTGCAGTTTTTAGTGTTGTGGCGACATCTTGTTAGAGGCAGCTCAAGCGTGTGTGTTGTGATATTGCCACTAGAGGGTAGTTGACAAGGATGAACAACTCGGCTCTCCTAATGAAATTCTCGCCAGGTTTGAACGTCATATATACACTCTTCTCGCTCTTTATTATACATGAAACCGATGAAGCAAAAAATGTAAAGGAACATCGACTATTGGATTACTATTTTGAGTTTTCCTCAATGTTATTGAAGAATCATAATGCACTAGACAGGTTATGACACATTTTTTCTATAGGTATGTAATTTGGAAATATAGAATCTAGGTTTTTTCATTTATCAGGATTTGATAAGCGGCGTCAGAAGTTCCTGAAATATGAAAACGAATATTTCTATTTAAAACGCATATGTTTTCGTTTTACATTATACGTACCGTGATGTCATTTTGAAATAGAAGAACCCTTGGAAAAAATATATTCTTCAACCGATTGAAATTATTTTTTCAACAAAGAAACATTCGAAAATTCTATCAGGAACCAAATTCCATGAATGACTTGATTGATAGAATCGGAATCTCTGGCATCAAGAGAATTTCTTGAAAATTGAACTTTTCATGCGCGTTTCTCTGATCACGCTAGCATCGTCAAAGAATTATTGAAACAAGTTCACACATGTGTTTTAATATACATACCCGGGCACACCATCATTTTACCTAATGAGGATCTTTAAAAAAATATCATTTAGTTGATTCCTGGTATCACTTGTTATGTTATTTTGTTATTGTATACAGTGTGTAAAAGCCAAATAGAATAAATTCATTATTTCGGTAATGGTACATATTTCAACGAAATCCTGAAGGACGTCAAATTTAAATTATAATTTGACATACTTCAACGGAAAAATGCTACCAAATTCCATATGGAATAAATTCATTATTTTGGTTACGCTACATATTTCAACGAAATTCGGAAAGACGTCAAATTTAAATTATAATGTGACATATTTGAATTGAAGGGGTTATATTTTTTAGGAGTGATTAATTTTTGGGAAAGAAAGTTTTTGGCTTTCTACTTCTCCATCTTAATATCAAGATGGAGTAGTAGAAAGCCAAAAACTTTCTTTCCCAAAAATGTGACATACTTCTGCGGAAAAATGAAACCAGTCGAATGACAGGTACAACCGCCAATTTTT
>WOGN01008931.1:0-11047 GCA_015342105.1 Leptinotarsa texana
AGTGATATATAACCAAAAAGCAGCTCCGTATATTTTTGAACATTTTTATAAGAAAAATGTTAATTATTGAAGTGAAAAGTGTTGAAGAAGGAGAAATAAGGTGTAAAGGTGGCCTAGTGAATGAATACTTGTGTTTTTAAATAGTTTATTTGGTGAAAAAGAAGGCTGAAAAGTTGCCCTTTTCTGAACTTTGAAGGGCCATAACTTTTTAAATAAAGGAGAGCGCCGCCTTTTTCTTTCGGATTCGTAATCTATGCATCAAAATACGTAAGTACAGTCAAAAATTTTTTCAAAATCGTCGGGTGTCCACAAAACGAAGTTTTACCCCATCTATATTTGATTCATATTTCACTCGAAAATAAATCTGAAATTGATAATTATTTTAAATTTCTTTTATTACAGTGTGAATCTAGCGCTATTATTTTACTAGGGTCTGTATAGGTACTAACCTGTCTATTAATTCACTTTTTTTTAATTACGGTATGCAAGCCAACGTTTTAATGTCACATAACATTGTTATCCTTTACAGTTGCAAATTTTAGTTTTGCTCCATGAACATTTTCTTCTGTTGAAAACATTTTTTTTAATTGTACTTCACAATATGTTTATATGAGGATTAGGAAGAGTTTGTCCCTACCGAACTACTAGCGCTGCTAGTGATTTTCCGTACTTCAGGTACACAAAATCGACATGCAATGTTTGAGTGAGAACTGGTCAAAAGTCGAAACTGAAACGTCATTGCTTTCAAAAACAGAAAGTGTTGCTAGACAACACATCACGGTATCAGGTATTGTAATGTAAGAAATCACACGTTAAAAGTTAAGACTTCGTTAGTCCTTAGCTCGCACAAGGATCGCCTTCTGAGGGTAGTCGTTCGTAGGGGTACGATAGCTGGTTAACGGAGAAAACATATTTTAAATATTTTAAACATATAGTTGATTCACTGGACAAAATGAAATAAAAATTAATACTCGTCTAAACTTAAATGACGTGTTTTCTGATTTTTTAACCCACGTCCGTTCCTGGGTTAGAGAGGTACGCCCTGTATAGATTTTGCTCCTCTAAATGTAGAAACAGAAAACGCAATGAAAAAATATTTTCCGTTTCACATCAACATATCACATTCGTAAAAAACATTCAGAAATATTTTTTATACGTTTTGACACAAAAAATATTTTGGAGTATTTCAAAATTCAGGTGTTTCGGAATACTTACATTCGAACCAACACGATACTTGTCCTATTCCTGGATGAATACTCCTAAAATATTCAATATCTGTGTAATTAACAAATATAAGGAATGTCACTAAAAATAGGGGAGTCCCGATTCCATAGATGTGATAATATAGACTCCACTTCTCGACTGAGCGGATAACTTGTGGATTTCTAAAACAAATTATTGCCAATATAATCCCATGAATGAATATGAGTATTGTAATTACATCATTAGGAAAATATGCGTAATAAGGAAAAAACCTACGATTTTGTAAATAATACATAACTGAAAACCAGCTGCAGCTTTCAAATAAATTATTATTTCGTGACTCATCTGATTTTTTCGTTTGGAAGAATAGAACAATGTGTACAATTTAAAATTCTAGATAATATCAATAATTAATAATTATAATTATTTTCCCAATAACGCATGTCATACCAAAACTAACTTTAATTACGAAACATCCATTGATTGAAAATAAATGTTCACATTTTTTTTGGAATGGTTCTCAATGAACGTAAAGAGTAGGAGTATAAAAATTCAGTGTCTATTCCCAAACAGGGTAAGTCTGGCCTTCGTGAAATGATTCAATAATGGACCGTGGGTTCAATAATAGAAATTGTGGAAGATTTTGGTAAGAAATTTCTTACAGTATGGCGCTTTTAGGGGGGTTCATGTACGTAATAACTGAAAGGAAAATTATGTGTTTTACCAGTGGTGCGCGGGACGTATTTTTTTAGGGGCAAAACACTACAGGAAAATCCTTAAGGTGCTCTAAAAACGGTGCCTGTGCGAAATTAGAAGCTAACATTGGATTTGAATCGCTAGAGAATAAATCCATACGGAAAAACGTTCTCAGGAAGTTTTTTCTATATAAACGCAGTTCTTCAAATGAAAAATTTGTTGAATAGTGAAGTTCGAGGTGTACTGAGTTGAATCTCAAAACGATGAGCTGTTACAGTCCGTCGCGTATTTCTGATATGTACCGCTCTTGGTGTGCCAAATCACTTGAACACTTCCCATGAAAGTATCTGTAGATGTTCCAGACTATCAAGGTTGCAAATGATGTTTGCGTCCCCAATCAGGCGGATGGCTCTTTCTTGGGCGGAATCCAGCAACTTCAGAGTACTCCTTACATGAGAACAATACTCCAAAGAAGGTCTGATCTAAGCTCTTTTATGCATCAAAAGTTGCTGAAGTGTGTATAGTTTTCTGGTTCGAAAGAGTGTTCCAAGTTTTTGAAAGAAAATCACGAAGTCATAATATTCCGATGGTCCAAAATAACTATTTCTTTCAGTATGGCAGTTAAATTGTGGTCAGTTTACGATACAGAGGGACAAAATTGTATTCACCATATTTTTAGTGCAGTACAAAAGTTTTGCCATACTTGAAAAATGTTTGGGCGTTTTTGAAAAACGCCTGTAGACGTAAAATTATTTTTCACTGTATGACATAAATGAAATCAGATTGTTTCAACACGAATTATAAGTTAAAAAAGTACGCCATACTGTGACCATGGCAGTATGGCATTTCAAATTTCGGAAAGTTCATAAAAAATATGATTCAGGAAAATTATGCAATACTGATGGTGAAGTCCAAAAGTGGTGCCATATCCAGAAAATTGATTTTCAGCGACGTATTTCAGCTCCAACTTGTACGATACGTACAAATACTCAAAACGGTACGTCCAAGTTATGTTTATTTTTCAATGCCGCACTGTGGCATTTTGAATTCTTGAATTGTTTTGTGCAAAAAAAATGTTTAATGTCGTCAAGGACAAACGTCACTGTGGCGGGTCAAAGAAAGTGATTTTTTCCCTCAAAGTATATATGTCTATCTCTTCTTGTATTCGTTAATCTTTTGCTGGAAAAATCCCCACTTGTTCACTTTGTAGTAAATGTTCAAGAGGTAGCAAAATCGTATGTGAATTTCTGGAACTTCAACTAGCATTATCTGATATGACTAATAACCAGTCTGTGCAAAGCTTATTGTAAAATCATCTGAAAATGGAACTTTTAACAAGAGATGATCGACTGTATTGCCAAACTAAGTGACTGTTATAAGAAAACAAGTATAGCTGAGGCACCAGTCATCTGATAATGACACTGATGATCTTCAAACATATTGAAGATCACCCCACATTTTGTTTTATAAAAAAGAAGACATTAGCAGATCAAGATCTTCAGATGATGTGATGCTGCAAGTTTTTCCGGGTTTTCTTGCAGCTGAAAAAGCAAATGTGCCACTGGAATCAATGAAGTCGCCCCGAAGCGCCAATTGATTTTTGTTTTATAATTTAATGACTTGTTTCGATTCAATCAAAACTATACAAAAAAAATCCACCCATAATCTCAAAAATTGTACTGAGATGCACGTAATGGAACACACGACATAACATGTTATTTAATCAAACATGAATATCACTTCATACAACTTTGTAATTTGGTATTTACGTTACTCATATATTCAGCTTAAAAAAACGATGACATACTGTAAGGAATTATTCAAAGGTTGCATGAAATTTTATGATTATTCAATTACATTGTACTCTACAGGTGTCCTCTACAGGTATAGTATTATAACAATTTTGTTTCTAATCATAAAAACAACTAATAGACCAAATTTCAAGGTGAAAGAAATTAGTTTTTCGAATTTTTGAAAATGACATGTTTGAGGGGATATGGCGGGTACCGTCAAAATGGTTTGGCATGGTGATTTTCATACAAGATTCGTAAAAATCAACTCATTGACAAAATAAGCCTGTAAGAAATGAATAAAAAATAACATTTTCAAAAAAAAGTATGGCGAGCCTAAACACCCACCGGAGTATTGCATATAACGAACGCCGACTTTTTATTTGTTATTATTTTGTGAGAGAAATTGTTTGACACCTCCGGATTTTCGAGCAATTTCAATCAATCATCCTAGAATTACATCCCGCGCACCACCGGATAAAACATCATTTTCCTTTCACCCCCTAAAAGCGCTACACTGTAAGAAATAACCTACCAAAATCTTCCAACATCTCCCGGTCTATAACTAATTTTTAACACAACATTCTATATATTATATAATTTAAAACAGTAACTTCTAATCTTCATCTGAAAATTTTATTTTTGAATAACATAATTCTTGTAGCATTCCTCTGCATCATATTAACTATCTATTTGTATTGAACAGTGAAGTTCATTCAAAACGTAAATTTTTATAGTTCCAACATATTTTGCATTCATGATATCTGATGAATTGATCAGGAGAAGAAATCTTTTTCAGAATGTTTTTTGGTATGTGGACGAAACTTCAATGGAGATATTTTCATTTTGAATATAATAATACTACTTACATAACTTGTCTCCATATGTGGAAGCAGAGAACATTCAGCCAGAAGAATGAATAAAGAAAGGAAAAGTACATCACATAAGCCAATAGGTGGCATGATATTGTTTCGAGGTAGTTTGACAGATTAATTATGGCCAATATCGAAAATCCCATTCCTAAGCCAGATATGGAGTGGATTATACATATTCCCTGAAAAATAATCAGCATTTCATCTAAACTACTTTCAATAAAGTAATAATTTGTATGCACTAATCGTAAAGGTGATGACAACTTTCCCTACATACATCTCAAAGAATTCAGAAACAGAGACAGCGTTGTTTGGACCCGCCAAAGGTGGTTTCATAAAGTGAAGGTGATAACATTTCTCCTTATAAAAGCACCAACTTGCACAAATTTCGATTGGCAATTTTGCAAGACTACCTTTAGTAGCCACGTTTACCTTTGATATTCGTTGATTGCTATCTATGTCGATCCTATAGATGATATTTTTGTAAGGTGGGGTGTCACTCACTCACTCAAACTTATCATTCGTGGAAGGCAATGCATTTGTGTTTCAAGAAAATAAATATTTTCAAATGAAACGTCATTATTGAACATTTATCTCTCCCAACATGTCTACAGAGTTGTTTCTGGTAAATGCCTTCCGGATAACAACTACTTCCCCGGTTATTAGCACGTTGGATATTGAATTATATCCGACAGACATTCATGCAGCAGCATGATCACGCTGAAAGCAATCGAGGCTTCAAGCAACAGCAAAGTGCCTGGGACTCGATTAATTTAAACGCGGCTCGACTGCATATATGAAACCTTCATTCAAGAGAAAGACTGTTAACTAGTAACAGTTGTCAAAAACGTAAATGCATTTTCGGTTGGCACTCCCTGTTTAAATCCAAACTGTTTATGTTTGTTCAGAACTCCAAAAAAAATTCTAAGAAATTTTCTATTACTTTCGAAATATTTGGAACGTCTTTTCGGTTTCTTTTTTCACAAAACGGTTTATTCAGGCCTATTTTTAGGGAGGCAGAAAATTCCATTTGTAATATAAGTACCTGTTTTTTTATGTATTCGCATATATTTTAAACGTGATACCGTCTAATCCATGGTTTTATTAGGTTTCAGTTCAATGATTAGATTTTCAACTTCCATTCCATCTGTGTTGTATAAAAATATTTAGTCAATAATTATTTCATTCTTTACCACTGATATTGTTGGCTTTGATATGTTATTTTCCAACTTGTTATCAATATTTTTGAAATTTGTATTGGAGCAGTTTGCTATTTTTTTGGCAGTTCGCAATTATTGTTGGTGTTCAATTATTTTACTATTCTTTTTTTTGTTTTTGTATCCCATAACGATTTAGCAACTATCTTATATTTTTTTAACTCGTTATTGAAATAATCAATTATAGTTTCCAATGAGAGTTTACTTAGTTCATTTTCGTGTTTTTTATATTCCCGCTCTTTTGCTTTATTGATATTTTTCAAAGAGTTTTTGCCTACTTCAGGAAAATGTTATTAATCCAGTTGTCATTCATTGTTTTTGAATTCAGGGGTTTGGTGATGTATTGTATCTCATACAACAAGGAAATTAGAAAGGAAAACGGAGGAACTTCTGTGATTGTATCTCTGATTTACCTAGCAGCACAAGAATTCACAGGATTTTCTCTAGAGAGCTAACTGCTGAAATTGGGTCGCTTAAATGACCCGATGGAACATTCACCGTCTCTAGTGGAGCTTTTGATAGAAAACCACTTTCCTAGAAATCTGACTGAGCGAGGGCGCTAAACGAACGATTTGAGGGTCGTCAAGAATGTTATCACAGTACCGACAGTTGATGGGCTATCAAGTCGTTTCAGCCTTTCAAGTCTCCTGGAGATGATGATAAATTTCCAGCTCTTCTTCAAAACGGACTGGAAATTATTTTACCTATTCTCATAAAATTGTATGGAGATAGTCTGGCGTGGAATTATATACCATCCAGTTGCTTGGCAGCAAGGGTGGTATATATACCTAAAGTGGGTCGAAAAGACCCACACCCTAAATCGGTACGGCCAATCAGCCTTACATCCTTCCTGTTGAAAAAAAAAGATAGGATAATGGACGGACTCATCAGGAGGGTGGCATTATATGCATCTCCCCTGAATAACCACCAATATGCTTATCAAACCGGCGAATTGACAGAGTTAGCATCAAACAACCTTGTAAAGAACATCTCTTGACAACAAGGAGATTGCGGTTGCCGTATTTCCCGATATTGAAGGAGCATTTCACAATGCACTACCTAAATCTATAGGATCATCTCTGGCTAGAAAAGGTATAGAATCGACCATAACTGGATGAATCTATGCCATGCTGGTAAACAGAACTGCAACTACGACTCTTCAAGACGAGGACATTAGGTTCAGAGTCACCAGGGTCTGCCCTCAGAGTGGAGTTCTATCTCCCCTTCTATGGTCGCTCATGATGGATAGTCTGCTTGATGCCTTCGATAGAAGAAAAGTTGATCTGCAAGCTTATGCAGATGATCTTGTCATCTTGGCAAGGTCTACGAGTGGATTATAATATCCTTCAAAGCACGTTGGAGGTTGTTTATACTTAGTGTCGAGGGAGCAGATATCTGTCACCAGAAAAAGAAAATTGGACGGTCTAACGACACTTTTCCTCAATGGAATGCTCAATTAGAGAAAGTATTATACAAAGCCAGACTGTCTCTATTAACATGTCGAAGGATTTGTTGTAAAGCATGGGGTTTAGGTCCCAAATAAATCAATTGGATTTATTTGGTGATGATTGTCAGACCAACGATCACTTATGGTGTAATTACCTGGTGGCCGAAGGCTATACAGAAATCAGTTCAAGCGAAGATCTCTGGCTTACAGAGACAGGCTTGTCTGGCCATCAGTGATCCCATCAGTACCACACCGTCAGCGATCATAGAGATCCTTCTAAATCTACCGCCTATTCCCATTTTTCTGGAGAGAGAGGCTAGATGGACTGCACATTGCCAGTTGCACAAATCAATTTAATGCAGAGTGCAACAGACTGTTGGTTGGCACTGGAAGTCACAGTATTCTGGAAATGACCTCTGACTTTATGACTCCAACCGTCGATTACGAAATGCCTCATAAAGTACCGATCCCGAGTAGAGAAGACTGGATCCTCCGGTAGAAGGAAATATTAAGAGCAGATAGTTGTTGTTTCATAAATGGATCAAAAACACCTTCTGGTTCTGGTACAGGTGTTTTCAGTTACAGGCCCAGGACAGAGATATCAACCTGCCTAGGAACCTATGCGACTATATTTTAAGCGAAAATTTACGAAATCGAATTGTGTTCAGAGAAATTGGAAAAATCCAACCTCATACACAAGTCAATAAAAATATTCTCGGACAGTCAAGCGGCGTTGGAAGCTCTTGGTTCCTACCAAACAACGTCTAAATTGGTAGCAAATTGCAAAAAACGACTCTCCTCGATAGTAAGACTCAACAGATTGTCTTTGCTCTGGATTCCTGGCTATACTGGCCTAGAAGGCAATGTGGCTGCTGACTCCCTTGCAGAAGAGGTTGCTGCAACCAGCTTTATCGGGCCACCTGAGATTGGCATCACTTTAGGATTTGCTAAACAAAGATTGAACAACTGGATGGCAAGAAGATTGATGGACTTCTGGGATAATTTTCCAGTAATGGCTCACTCCAAGGCGTTTATTTATCCTTCGGAGCTTGATACCAAATAATTATTGGACTACAGTATGGATAAACTACGATATCTAACAGGTCTTCTTACAGGTCACTGTCATTTGAATCATCATATGCGGAAACTCGGACGGTTGGAGGACAGCGAATGTCGCCTCTGTTTGGAAAATGATAAAATAGCAGAGCACATACTTTGTGTGTTCCCCGCAGGGGACCGAATCAGGTTTTTTAGAGTGCGGCAGAGCCGTATTCTTACCATCTGACTTGAAAGATTACTCACCATACAAACTAATCGGCTTCGTTAAAAAGCTAGGTTTATTTGGTCGAGTGTGAATATATATGAGCCACAATAAACCCTTGCGGGTTGCGGTAGAGGGGCGAATCGACCCACTCACTTTGGACCTAACCTTGCTCAACCTAATGTATTGTATCAGGTTTCTTCCTTAATATTTTGAATTAAATATAATAATGTTGTTTTCTATTATCGACTTGTCAAGTTATTAATCTTAGTCTTTGTCAGAAATATTCTGCATCACGTTTTGATTCTATAATCATTTCATTTGGTTGTGATATTGAAGGCCCCAGTTCTTCGATTTCCATAGCAGTTTATGCCTCAATATTTTGCACATGGACTAGAAAATTCATCGAATGTATGAGATATTCGATATGTGGTTTAGATTGTTACTTTATGTTTACTTACACGATTTTTTTGAATTCACTTTTCAAGTTATATATTTCCACCTTGCATGGTATGGAAATTTTAAAGTTTCATTCCGTATTATTCGCTCACTTTAGAACCTTTCACTTGAGCGCCTCCATTAAATATACGCACTCGAACGATTTCAATAAACTATGTCCAAAATCATCAAGGATTTGATAAGTGTCTGTCAGGAGAGAGAAACATGTTTTGAAACACGTTCAGAAAAAAAAATCATTATTGCACAGATATCTCTTTACTCCCCCTTTTACATGAGGATTAGATATTACACGCTGTCTATTGCCAGATACACACTGAGATTAACGCCTGTGGGAATTATTATTTTCTCTAGGAATTCAATTTTATTTTTAAAACAGTCGATAAAGTTGATGACACCTTCGAAAAATAATATGAATGCCTAATTATTTATCTAACCGACCTGAAAGCGGGACATGTCCCTAAAATTTGCATCATTCCTCCGATTTCGAAGAACTTCATTTTGAATTGTAGAGCTCGAAAAACTGTACTTTGGGACTAAATATCATTTTCTTTTTACAAAAACCAAGGCATGCTGCAGATATTTTTATAGGTTAAATGCAAAAAATCGTGTTAGCGATTTTTTAGGTAAAATGTAATTAAACCATGGTGGTATACCAAATTTCATCAAAAAATATTCTATATTGATAATTCTGTGGTCGAATAAAAACATCATTATGAATTAACACAAGATCTGATGGACTGAAAAATAAAATAGATATCGTTGAAAATTATGTGGCAAATTAAATGAACGAATGAACAACTATCTATTGAGTCTAATGTAGTCATAACTGGATATTTCAATATCAATTTTTCTGATCTTGAATGTGTACATAGACAAGAAGTTTTGTCTTTTTTTATTGAACAAATGCAAATGGAGGATCCAACCTGCATTTCACAGTATTCTGCAACTACAATTTGTATGGTAATTTTTGCAGATTTCTTGTGAGGTACTATTTCAATACTACAGTTCCATAACCAAGTATTCAGCTTTGTTATTCTGCCAAATTGGTGTTTTCTGGGAGTATTCCATTTTTTTCAATCTTCTTTGGATATTTTCACCTTCCACAAAAACTATTTTAACATCTAAAATTCCTCGGCGCTTTTTCTTTGATAAATACGATAGATACGACTAGTTACAGATGAATGGAACATTTTTTTGTAAAAAATACTTTGAATTCACGCAGTAACTAATTGGAGTGAACTGAAAAGTATGCTTTTTCTACAAGTGTATAAAGTTCTCCGTTACAGTTTTCATATTTTTCAAATTGTGGAAGGTGAAAAATCTCAAAGAAAGTTGAAAAAACTGATTTTTGTCCATAAAAAAGATTTTCGTTCAATATTATTCTATTTCATATCCATATGTAATATTCAGAGCGCAATATTACTGTGCTTGTCTTCATTTGTGACTATATCACGCATCCCTCGTACACGATATTCCGTCAAAAACAGTTGGGTCTGCGACAGAAGAAACTGTAGCGGAATTCACTCGACGGTAGCGGCGTAGCGGATTTGAACATGGTAGCGGAATTTTGTACAAATATGAAAGAAGAAGAGGTAGTGGACAGCATTCGAAGCTGACAGCTGACAATTAAATGCACAGTCAATAGGTTATAATCTTAGTAGCTGAGGTTTTTACATTACATGATGAAAGAGAAGAAGAAGATTATTGAATTTTTTATTCATATAACCTTCAATATTTTGAAACTAAAAGTCTCGAGTATTATAATTTATATTTAACAAATCACGATGGAAATGAAAAATAGTTCATCTGATTGTAACTCGAGTGAAAGAGCTACCGCAGTTGAAGTTGACGGGGCATGTCCAAAAAAATACAAAAAGTCTCGAAAACAAACGTTTTCTAAACATACATTTGTTGTCCGATTCCAATTCGAAAAGGTGGATTAGACCTTCACGAATAGTCGCTCAAGAGCTCAGTGTATTTTTTGCAACTGTACTCTGGTACTGTACTCGGTACTAGTGATGGGATCATTCGAATTAAAAATAATCGGTCATTCGATTATTGCAATCACTCGAGATGTCAAATGGAATCATTCGAATGATTCA
>WOGN01008932.1:0-10505 GCA_015342105.1 Leptinotarsa texana
AAAAGGCTCTGTAGTGTATGACTTGTTTTAAAAACCACCTTCATACCTAGTTCCTTGAAAATCTTTCCGAAGTTCTTCGTATATTGGTGGAACTGAGATGTATTTATCTTGGTTTTTGTCCTTTCTGAAGTTGAGATTTTGTTCATTCATTCATCTCGAAGTGTGAAAATAACGTTTTTGTGTTGGGAAAAAACTCCAGTAATATTCATTGAAATATGAAAAAAAATTCAACTCGAATATAAATAGTTCCTAACTTTTGAAAAAAGCAAATATTGTTGTGAATTCATCAACAAAATCAGTTATGGGAAAATGAATATTTCCAAATGAAATCTCGAAATATTCATCTTTCCAGCTACTTACACAGAATGTGCTGGTAAATGCAAAAACAACTATCACGCTGGATACTGAATTATATCTTACATACATTTTTGCAATATTTCTCACAAATGTTAGTCTCGCAGATGTTTCTCTTTCATCTGATAGCGGTGCCATGCTGAAATTATTCGGGTAGATCAAACTATAGACCAATTTCGAACCTCCCAACAGTGCAGGAAAGTTCCGACTCAGACAACAAAGTGCCTGGGGCTCGATTAATTTCAACGCGGCTTGACTGCATGGATGAAACCTTCGTCTTAGAGGAAGATTGTTAACTAGTAACAGCTACAGCGGAGAAGATACATCCCATGTTCCAATTCTCTAACGAGATCAAGACTATCGGGGAAGGATACATATGTATATTTATTTATTTTTTATACTTATATTTATGTATTTTCTTATACGTATATATGTAAGCTCTATGGCTTACAAAGACACGCTAGTCTGGCTATCAGTGGTGCCATCAGTACCACACCGTCATCGGCTATGGCAGAGATCCTTCTAGATCACCTCCACTCCACATTTTTCTGAAGAGAAGGAGAGAGGATAGATGGACTGCGTATAGACTTGTGCACATTGCCAATTGCACAAATAAATTCAATGCAGAGTGCAACAGACTGTTGGTTGACACTGGAAGTCACAGCATTCTGGAAATGACATCTGACTTCATGCCTCCCAACTGTCAACTACGAACTGCCTTATAAAGTACTGTTCCCGAGTAGAAAGGACTGGATCCTCCGGGAAAAGAAAATATTAATAGCAGATAGTTGTTGGTTCACAGATGGATCAAAACACCTTCCAGTTCTGGTGCAGGTGTTTTCAGTCGCAGACCCAGGTCAGAGATATCAACCTTCCTAGGAACCTATGCGACTGTGTGCGGAGAGATTGGGAGAATCCAACCTCATACACAAGTCAATAAAAATATGTTCGGACAGTTAAGCGGCGTTGGAAGCTCTTGGCTCCTAGTGAGTAACGTCTGATTTGGTAGCAAATTGCCAAAAACGACACCCCTTCCTCGATAGGAAGACTTAACAGATTGTCCATGGTCTGGATTCCTGGCCATACTGGCCTGGAAGGCAATGAGGCTGCTGACTTCCTTTCTAATAATGGTGCTGCAAGTAGCTTCATCGGACCAGAACCTGTCATTGGCAGCGCTTTAGGCTTTGCCAAACAAAGATTGAATACCTGGATGGCAGGAAGATTTATGAACTTCTGTCAGAATCTTCTAGGATTGGCTCACTCCAAGACGTTTATTCACCCTTCGAAGCTTGATACCAAAAAGTTTTCGGGCTACAGTAGGGATGAATTACGATGTCTAACGGATCTTCTTTCAGGTCACAGTCATTTGAATCATCATATGCAGAGACTCGGACTGTCATAATACAGTGTTTGTCGCCTCTGTTCAGAAAATGATGAAACAGAAGAGAACATATTTTGTGCCTGCCTAGCTGGGAACCGAATCAGGTTTTTAGAGTTCGGCAGAGCCTTGCGGGTTGCGGCGGAAGGTCGAATAGACCCATAGTATATCCACTCACGTTTGACCTAACCTAGCCTATACGTATGTATATGTCCTCTATACAGTCTTCAGAGACATTTTAAAACCAATTAGTTTCATAAACTTTTGAAAAAGTTCAACAAAATGATATTTTGTTTATTTCTCCTACAAGATTGTAGATCAGCGATATTCAGATGAATTGCTGAATAAATGAATAATGTAGAATTATATCAAGCATTTATTGAGAATAGAGCGAAAGAGAATTTCGATTACTTTTCAATATGATTTTTGGGACCGTAAATGAAATATTTTCCAGGATACTAATCATATCATATTTTTGGTTAACAATGCCAAGATCAGAATTAATTCGAAATTGAAATAATAACTTCTGTTTTGAACAAGGTAACTCTGTTGTGACTTTTGTGATATCCAGACAATAACTCAATATTTCAAGATATGGGTTTTGTCGATCTTTGGGTATTTCCACCTTCTACAATCTGAATAATAGGAAAATTGTAATGAGAACTATATACACATGTAGAAAAGGCAAACTTTCCAATTCAACCCGATACGATACTGCGTAAATTCAGAGTAATAATTTTGCCTAACTTAATGTAAGTCTGAAAGCAATTGTTCATGCTGATTCTTTTAATTTCCCGACTTTTTCGACAGATGTCAAAGGGGTTTTGAAATGTTCAAGTTTTTTAACTTTATTATCATATCAGACTATTTCTCATAATGATATTTACAAGAAAAACTGAAATATAGACCTACTTTTAACATATTTTTCTGATGGAAAGGTAATTTCTTGGAGGAGCTTGAATTCCAATGCTCATATGGAAGTAGTTGTTCCGAAACGGCTTTTTCTTTCAGTTTGTATCTGAAAGTTACTCCTTTGTTTGTTCTACCTATCTTTGTGAAGAGTTCATTTAGAAATCAATTGCTTTTTGCATTTCTTTGAAAGATTCCCATATTTTTGTTGTATAATGATAGAGGAGTAAAAAGCTCAAACCCCTCTCAATTTAAACAAGTCTTGGTGGTTTTTTAAGTTATGTGAAAAGGAAAATGAGTACCGGAAAAAAGTATATGGAGCTCAATTTTATTGAGACAAACTCCACAACTAAAATTGAAATACATGTTTTCCTTAAACCCAAACACTTCAAGTTAACGCCCTCTTTTTGAGTAATTCTTTATACTCACGTGCCTGTAAATTTCCCACAGCAGAAATATTTGTGGCATGTCGACCGAAGTCTCACCATTTCTAAACAGTTCATAGATTATATCTCAATAAATCTGGTTACAACTAAACTCGTATAAATTACCATTAGGCAATACTCTTCCACAGGTGGCCCAGCTCTAAAAAGAACCCATAGGTACAGCCCCGTCTATTTGATATTAATCTAATATCTCTAGCGCCGTTAATAGTGACACCTGGCGGTATTTATATGAATTTATGTGGCTTTTAGGCTACAAATTATCTTTAATCTTTTTTCTCCACTACCGTCGCGAGCGGCACGGCGGGCTCAGCAAAAGCGTTCAATGGGTTTCTGTGGATTCTTCGTGAGTACCACGTCCATTAAAGATCCGCGGGTGGTTCTAGCATTCAGAATTGACTCAATCATAACTCTCGGCGATACCGCTAAACTGGTGGATTGCCTGTTTTAGTAAATCAGATATATGCAATGATTTAAAATTAATTTAGTTCCACCGAAAAAAATGTTATTTCAGTTGTGTGACGTTTTTTGTTATCTAACCATAGTCGAGAGAATTAGGTATATTCAAAAAAATGCCAAATAATATTGACTGTATTGACAGTTTTGACAAGTGTTTTGACAAATGGTTACTTTCAATTCCATTCCAAAAGTTGCAATCGAATAAAACAGAAAGAAAAGTAGCAACGGAAAAAAGAATCGAAAGCCATATGAAAGGTATGGTCGTTATGGTATCGCAATTGAACTGATAAATGTTTACATTCAACTAGCGACCTGTCCCGAGTTCGCACGGGTGCAATTAATAGTTGTATTTTTCATCGTGAATGATTCAAGTCTATGGTCTACAGATTCAATAAATAAAGGTATTTTCAGTTGTCACCGCCCGAATTTTATATTACTGCAGTTAATACAAAATTTTTTAAAAGCTTTCATTCAACTTGACTTGTATGTATGTTAACAAATATTGCAAGTTTAATTTGATCCACGCTGGTACAGAACCGATGACAATGCATGTTAATCATAAACGTGACCTGATGCTGCTGCCAGGATCAGCTCCGTACGAGAGATCTCCTCAGCGGTAAATAGCAAGGACACGAAATTTTGTATACGCATTCGTTTATGAGAGGCAGTTGGTGGGCCCACCATGACAAAGATGCTACAACCAGGGTTGACTTCAATAAAAAAAAATATATTTCTAGAAAAACAAGCTTTTATTTAGGTGTCCTTAAAAGATTAAAATAAAAATTTTTAATAACATTAACTACATTCATTTATGACTTTACATAATTGAAATTTCAATAAAAGCTTGTCGCGATGTCTAGAAGAAATCTCTACATATTCAGTCAGTTGAAATTCAAATCAAGAAACATTCTGACAGATCAACTAGGTACTGCAATACATTTCAAACCCGATAAATCCTATGTGTGCAAAAAATTTATTCGAAGTTGAAGTTCCACATTTTAAGCACTTTTATATAATCACAAACATTAGGAATTGCTTACAAGTTCAGTAGGCGTCTACCTAATTACAAAATTTTAGTTACAAATGGAAATTATCACGACAAGCTTTTATTATAATTTCAATTCTTTGAAGTCATAAATGAATGTGGTTGAATTGATTTAACATTTTATTTTGATCTTTTCAGGGCACTTGAATAAAAGCTTGTTTTAAAAGTGTTTTTATCATTATTTTTAAACAAACTTTTACGCGCCACTTCATCCACGTGAACTACAGAATACAACGATTTCACCCTCGTAGTTTGCTATTCTGTTGGGATATCTGAATGAGGAGTAGTCTATGTTAGTTCTGCTTAATGTAGATTTCTAGTAGTTTATGAATTACTTATTGGAATTGTTTCAGTAGTTTCACAGTTTATGGATTGTAGCTCACCTACCGCGACTCAAGTAGTAGATTGTTTTCTACTAATTGTAAGGCTGGTCTAATATGTGTGATTGATGATTTATTTATTTTGTGGTAATTCATGATCGCTTCAATGGAATAAATAGAAACACTTCTGTCTAATTACCACTAGATGATTTTATTCATACGACCGGTTAGGGGTTTGACCCCAATATCAAGTATAATACTGAGATGTGGAGTTTGAAAAGTAGGTTTTATCAGGAGTAAGGACAGGTATTTGATAGACAGGTAGTTGGGCGAACCAGGATGCCAACTTTAAAATTCACCACTGAAAATTCTAGGGGTTGTTAAACTTATAAATTCAAGAGAGGAGACCTACATAAATCGAGTTGCTTATTTAGGGGTATATATTTCTAGTTTTCAATTGATTTATTAATTTCCATGGCTTCCAACAAATTCATTATCTTTCCTTTATTATATATGTGTAGGATTTTAAGGTTATCTTCATTTATCTTGTGTTTTTATCCTTGAAGATGTTCGTACAACATGGATTTTTTGTCCAAAATGACGTGTTCAAGCAGTCTTACGTAAAAATGTTAACCGGTTTGGCCTATATGTACTGGTTCACAATTGATTTGTTGATTTCCATGGCTTTCAACAAATTCATTTTCTTCCCTTTATTACATATGTGCAGAACTTTGAGGTTATTTTGATTTATCTTGTGTTTTAATTCTTGAAGATGTCCGTACATTGTAGATTTTTTGTCCAAACAGACGTGTTCACGCAGCCTTATGTCAAAATTTCTACCGGTATGGTCTGTTTATACTGCCAAGCATTCGCCATACTCTATTCTATATATACCTGATTTTTTAATTTTATTTCGTTTTGGTTTTGCATTAAACAAGATTCTACCTGAATTATTATTACTTGTGAAAGCTGTGGATATTTTGTATTTAGAGAAATAATTTTGAATTATTGAAAATCATTTCTCTAAATACAAAATATCAATAAAGTAATAATTTTGAATTATAATTAATTTTGAAATAATTTTGAATTATTCAAAATTATTCCTCTAAATATAGATTATCAACAGTTTTCAAAAGTAAAAATAATTTAGGTAGAACCCTGTTTAATGCAGTATATACAGACCATACCGGGAGAAATTTTGACATAAGGCTGCATTAACACGATTACAATGTACGAATATTTTCAAGAATCCAAACACAAGTGTTTCCATTCATTTCATCAAAGTACTTGTAATGCGTCTGACTAGTCTATTTCTACCGAATTTCTGGAAAATACTGCAGCCTTATGGGTTTATTTCATTTTTTCTCATTTCTTTCATGACATCCATTCCAGCAATCTTGTGTTAACGGAAACACTTTATCAATACACTCTTCCAACACTTCAACTATGGTTAAACTTTTTTCAGTCAATATTGCAGTCACTCCTGTATGTCTACTACTTCTTCCGATTCCAGTCAATATATAGTTAGCTTTCTATACTAATTTCTTAATTGAATATATCGTCAGTAACATGCGTTTTCGACATACTATCGGGGTTTTTTTATAGCTACAAAAGTCCAAATTTCATCAATATGTGCAGGTACACTTTGACCATTGAAATATAAAATAAAATTATGTAAAGTAGAATAATTGTATTCAGGATGTTTCAGAAAATCGTTTGTTTTTAAAATGAATCATCGTAAATGAAAGTGGAATTTGACTATTGTTATTTGACTTCACTTGACTAAGAAGAACAATATTAATACATTAAATATTACTAGTTTCATAAACTCTTTCATTGCTGATCCTATTTGATTGATTATTCTTTTTTATACCACCACTTCTATCTATCATTTCTATAATTCTTCTCATCAATTTGACTTTACCTACGCACTCAGAAATGAGAACTTTCTCAAATAACAAATTTTAATAGTTCAGTATTGAATAGACATGCAAAAATACAATATTTTTCGTATATAAAACTTAAATTTGAGGTAAAATAGTTGTCCAATGTTTATGAACCGTGATTTGCAGTTTTTTACGTCTGAATTTTCGTCTGCTACTGCGGCAGACATTATCAAAGGCGATGCAGCAACGGTCGAAATGATCATGTATCGGATCCGAGAACATGTTTCATACTTGTTCCTCCATATATTCCAAAATTTCTATTTAACTTGATGTCATGTAACATGGTGACTTTTCTTGGCTGAATTGGCCCATCCTAGCTAGCTTATTCAGTTAATACAAGATCTGGAAGAAAAAGACTCAAGAGTGTCTCCAATGCAGCTATTATGACCAGTGTTGATTTTTGAAAAAATTGATAATTTTGGGCTTTTACTTCTTCAACTTCAAAATATCATAATAGACTGAAAAAGGTTTCATAATAAGATTTCCATATCTGATGTGAAATCAGAAGTACATAATAAATTCATGAGAAAATATAAGGAGGTACTTCCAGTACAACCCGAAGAGCTCCAGTTTTGCATTCATTTTGGATGAACTTTATCATAATAAATGAGTGAATACTTTGCGTTATTCTCCTATAATTATCGCAACATTTATCAAAGCAATTATAGTAGAAACACCCTGTACAAACAGTTAACAGAAATATCAGTACCATATTCTCCCAAACTACTGATTCATGAATGTGACCTATGGAGCAAGAAAATGCCCTGTTTCCATGTAGAAAATAAATTTGAATAATTTGTTTATCAACTCACGTTTGTTTTGTGTAGAACTAAAATAATTAAATCATAGCAAAATCCAACCAGAAAACAAATTAGTCCATAAACTTTCGTTCATAAAACATACGTTATGTTACAGAATACTCACATACTTGATGGCAGTATATGCGATTCGTGTTGTTACTCTGATTGCAAGTAAATCAAAGATTTTGACAAAAAAACACATCTTTTAATATTTAACATTAACGAAACCTCAGATTTGTAATCTCGAAAATTCAACCTAAATCGTGATCATTCACCTGCGATTAAATTACAATAACTGATCTGTTCAATATCAAAACAGTGATCAAGTGCCCAACAAAAGTACGCCTTTTGGTTTTAATCTGACAGATTTCGAATAATCTGCCAAATTGAAATTTAAAATTTTAATTTATTAACTTTTCTTCTCTGTTAAACAGTGGAGTTGATCCGGGTAACTTACAAGCCATGTTGAATTCCTCAAAATAAAATAATTTTAATCTGAGTTTCAATTATGCGATTATAAATGAATATTCAAGACATTGAAAAAATGAGGCGTCTCATTATAAGACCAGATATATCACAAAATTGTTGATGTTGACATTTATATGAAACATATTATTTTTATAATGAATATTTCTTTTTGATAGCTGAAAATTTTCTACAATATTTCATATCGCATAAAAGTTTGTGAATGATATTTGTATCCACTGAAAAATAGATATTTCGTTAGTTTTTGTCTTCAGAAGAAGTGATTTATTTGGTTTTGAAACTAGACGCATCAAGTATTATATTCCATAAAGAAAATGGGATTTCAAATAATGATTGTTATTAAGGTCGTGGAGTGAAGGAAACGCCTCAGTTTGATCAAGTGATATATTCAAGTGATCACTGTCACTGTCAACCAATCATATTTGCGCTGGAGTTGGCCATATAACCAACAGAAATGTCATCCTTACGTCATTCAAAATTGCAACATTTCATAGTATGAAAACTTGTTTGTCGTATAGTATACATACTGGTATTTCTGAAATTTCCATCAGCAGTCTATTCATATATCCATTGGGGAGAAGAAAAGAGGAAACCTGAGAAGACATGTTTTATTTTCTGATTGTCGTAGTCCTTGTATGGGTCTTTGTATTGTGTATAGTATATGATTACAGGAATAATATGACACGGATAAATGGAAGGGTATGTAAATCAAGTATTTCTTTGATAGGATAATTACCAACAAGTTTGATAGTCAGGTAGTACGTACTTCATTGTAAGATTTCTAGTGGACAAAACCGAGAAACGTGTTTCGTCCTAAAATAGCTTCCTCATGCGTTTTTGTACTAGATTCAGTATAGGTATTGTATAGTGATTCACTTGTTGCTGTTTTGTCCAGTGATAAAAAGTCAGTTGGATACTAATCTGGGTTACAAGATCCTTTTTTTGGAACTTCTGTTCAACGACACCAAAACTTATGATCCAGGGCTAATTCGAATCGGAATGACCTCTAAGAACTTTTTGAAAAATTTCAAGAGGGCTCGAAAAAATTGCAAAAGTTATAAACATTTCCGTGAAATAAGGGGGGGTTTGGTATTTCGCAAAGATCTCGAAATATATTGAAGATATCAGAAATTTGAAGAAAAATCCTCAAAAAGTAGGAAAATTCTTAAAAAAAGGCAGACCTCCCGGACTCTATCACCAGTATTCATAATTTTAATTTAGAGGCGAAAATAACGCTAAAAGCGGGCGATGCGCGTCTCGCACGCGCTGACCGATGTGAACCTTTGTACAATAAAAATTAATTATTTTAACTGTTCAAATATCATTATTGAGAAAAAATTCATATACCTACTAGACACTTGAATAAACGAAAATCTTTAGAAATGTTTTTCACCATGAATATTTTATTAGATATGAAAACATTGTTAATTTTTAAACTGGAAATCTCACTTTTTTTCCGTTTTCAGAGCTTTTTTTGGAAGCGTTCGAAAAAGATTTCGGTTGGAAAAATTAAAAGTTTTGATTTTGCACTTCAAAAAGTAAAAACTTCAACCAAACCAATAACATTTTTTGCAATATTCAAATTCATTCATATTCTAATTATTTGAAATGATATAAAAATGATTTTTCATAATTTTAGCTTTATTTGTTTAAAAAATTGTTACAAACAAATGTATTGTTCATAAGATATTTGAAAGTTTCTGAGAGGATTTCAAACAGTGATGAATATTATGATTTTTAAAAACAGAATCAACCGCATTTGTTGATGAACAACTTTTTTTCTAGTAAATATGAATATTGAGGAACGATTTTTTTGAAAATCATAATTTCTATTTCTCTTTGATATTCTGACAAACAATTTCTTTTCAGTTCACATTTTCTTCATTTATTCAATAAACAATTTGTTTTTACGATTTTTTTTGAACCACAAAAAAAAACAAAAACAACCATATGTCACTTTATGTGTGAAAAATGTTTTCTCTATTTTTTACAATTTTTTTAATATATTTTTTTTACGCAAAAAGTGACACATAGTTGTTTTTGTTTTTTTGGTAGTATTCAAAAAATATATCGTAAAAATTAATTGAGAGAAATGGAAATTATGATTGAAAAATCGTTTTTTAATATTCATATTTAGTAGCAAAACAAAATTGTTAATCAACAAATGTGTCTGAAAATTATGAAAAATCATTTTTATGTAACTTTGAATAATGAGAATACGAATAAATTTTAATATTGCTTTGATTGAATTCATCACATTTTATCGTCTTTGATTATTAATAACTTAATAACAAGGTGGAAAATCAAAATTTTCCAGAGGGAATCTTTTTGGAGACTTTCTAGAAAAGTGCCAAGAAGTAAACAA
>WOGN01008935.1:0-11045 GCA_015342105.1 Leptinotarsa texana
TTAAATTAAATAGGTGAATGAATGTCATTACGATGTCATTGATGACATATGCAGATAAATCTTATTTCGTGACATCAAAAATCGTAATTCATGAATGAATTGTGTGTATTTTCTATAATGTTATCCAATTTGGTACTGAAGAGCAAGTATCTTACGGCGAAACATCAATGTATACCAGTGAGAATGACAATGTTCCCTGTAAGTGCAATTTGTTACCATTCTTTTAAAGTAGAACTCATGTGAATGATATCTGATTTTATTCCACAACAAATGTTTGAAATACAAATTGAGCGGAGAAAAGTATCTTCTGTATAATTCAGTGTTCAGATAGAAGTATTTGTTTCAACAGAATTTTTTTCTTTCTTCAAAAACGTGCAATTCGCTATCTTTGTAAGGCGGCTCCCAGGGTATCTTGTAAAGAACTATTCAAAACTCGTAAGTTATTTACTCTGCCCTCATTGTTCATTCTCGAAACTGCCTGTCTAGTATATAAAAACAAAACACTTTACAAGTTCGCTGATGGAATCAACCGCCAGAGAAATGACATAAAACTTCCAATCCCAAAAAATTCATGCATATATAACGCTGCCAAAATATTCAATCAACTGCCAACAGAAATAAAAGATTCTGAAACATATGGTGTGTTCAGAAAAAAATTGAAAACTTCTCTTCTGGATCTGGCTTTATATAGTATTACGGAATTTTTTGAGACTGTTCACTGACGTCTAACATCAGCTCAGTATGTTATATGTGTTATTTAATTTATTTATTTTAATACTTAGTTATAACTAATTGAAAATTAAATTAATTGATAGTCCTATATTTATTGACAATATCATGTGAACCATGATATACAAAGTTTTATGAATGTCTACACTTTGTCGATAAGATTATTGTATCTTCAGACAATGAAGTATATTTATTATTATTATTA
Organism: Leptinotarsa texana; assembly: GCA_015342105.1. Lineage (NCBI taxonomy): Eukaryota > Metazoa > Arthropoda > Insecta > Coleoptera > Chrysomelidae > Leptinotarsa > Leptinotarsa texana. Next base: position 935 of record WOGN01008935.1, read on the forward strand.
TTATTAATGTGCTTGATATCACAATCGCTAACAGGTTTGAAGAACATGCTTTGTGGAGAGCTTATCTCATTTTTGGTACAGTTATTTTGAGGCAAATTGAGAGACTTTATTTTTCTTTCCACCGATGTTGAAAAAAACTCCAAACAGATTTACAACTTGCTGTTTGTCAATTTTTTCTTCCCGTTATAAGTTAAAGTTAGGATACATTTACACACTGTGTTTCTAAGAATATGTGTATGGCTTTCACTGCCCTTTTTCTACATTAATATATTGAATTTCTTTTCCACTGTTTGGTTCGATGTTATACTTTCAATGATTATAACAATTTGTCTATAGCTCTGGAGTACAATACCTATAGGCAATTGGGGAGGATCGATTTTGAAAGAAGATAATTCTGAGCCAGGTAGGACCATCTTCAGCCACGAAGACTACATGAGTTTGGTTGGAAACAGTGACGTAAGTATCTTGTGAATGAGAAACAACAACAGAAATTTTAGACTCCTACTATTGTTATGCAAATATTATATTTGTTTAAGCTTTGACATGTTGCCAGTAGCTTTCGCAACTACTGATCAATCTGAAACAAAAGTGAGATAAATAACGAATCACAGATTTCTTCCAACATTTATTCCAGCGTATCAATCACGACTATAGCGACCAGTCGACGAATGAAGATGTGAAAATGATGGCTTTTTTCGATTCTTTAATCCAGAGAGAAATTGAAGGCTGGGATTCCCAAACTGAAGGAACAGTAACAACTGACAGCGAGTCTGACGAAGACGTAAGGTTTTTAAGGGAAATCGTGGTTCGAATTTGTTTGCTTATTTTTTTTGCAGGACTGGTCAAAGATTGTCGCGAAAATATTCAGGAATGGCAGGTGTAGTTCCGAAGAGTCGAAAAAACATAAACTGAATAGGATAACCCAATTGATAAACAAGAAGAGGAATATTCTAGCCAAACTGGCTAAGAGTAAAAGCCCCAGCTATGTTCGGAAGTGAGTTAGAAAACTTCTTCAATTTGTTCTTTTCTTGTATCTAAGACATGGAGTCTGCATCTTTGAATTTAATTACCAACAAATTGGTATTAGTTTATTCATTTATTTATTTATTTATTTATTCACGGACTTGCCATTATACATAAATACATAAATAGAATCCCAAAAAAGAAAAAGAAAACAAATATTAATTAATTATTAATAATAATCAGCAGTTTCTTTATAGTAGGTAATACGTTTAACCTGATTTTTAAAAGTGTACAAGGAAGAGTCAAACAAATCAATATAGCCCAATAATTTGAGTGATAGATATAATGTGATCAATATGACCTTTAAAGGTTACTTTGCTATCAAACAATACTCCCGAGTCCCAAACGCTTTTAGTCAACGTTAGTTTTTGATTTTAAATGGATATACAATAGTTTTCACAGCTCTTGAAAATGTAATTCGATATGAAGCATGAAGCATGTTTTCATCACACCGAGGAGGAAAGTTATTTAAATCTACCTGTAAGAGTTTTATATCATAAAAGTTATCTACAACCCTGTAAAGTTTGAGATCATCTGCAAACATTGAATAATAGTTGCGGCGATGACATCCGACACATCGTTGAGAAAAAGAATGAAAAGTATTGTGCCTATACGCGATCCTTGAGGGACACCAGACGTTACAGGAATTTGTGATGATATGGAACCAGCATATTTAACATACTGAATTCTATTATCCAAATAACTCTTTATCCATTTTGACAGGTTACCATTGATGCCTAATGTTAGGAGCCTAGCCTTGAGAAAATCATGATTTACCCTGTCAAAGTCTTTAGAAAAATCAGTATAAATAGAGTCAATTTGGTGTTTTTCCTCTAAGTTAATGAAAAGAAAATGCTGATAAAGCAATAAATTGGTAGTGGTGGATCTACCAGTTATAAAGCCATGTTGGTGTTCATTTATTATGTTTTTTGTATCGAATGTCAGTTTTTAGTTATCAAACAATCTAGCAACTTGGGAATTTCAGATTGCTTGCTCACTTTTATTATTTTCTCTATCACCATAATTGTGGATTGGAGTTAGAAAGCTTTGCTTCCAGAATTCAGGGAAGATTTCCATAGATAGACAAAGATTGAATAATGTTTGTAAGGGTTTTGCTAGAGTGAATATGCAGTTTTTTAAAAATTGCAAAGGACTTCCATCGGGATCAGCGGAGAGTTTTCCTGTGGTTATCATGAGTTGATTATTTCTGCTGTTTCAATACAGTAGTTGGAAACATGTAAACTTTCTGTGCATTTGTATTGCGGAATTTGAAAAACCTTTTCGTCAGAATAGATGTCAAAACTTCTTTGACATCTGTCGAAGAAGTAAAGAAATAAACTATCAAAAAAGGAATAACTGCGAATATATTCGAATTTTTTATACATTTCTGAAGACGGAGGCAGATTTTGGCCTCCGAAACGTAAAAGATTGTAGAAGGTAACAATTACCCAAAAAAAGGTCGATAAAAAACTGATTTTTCCTCCACAAAAAATGACTTTCGTTGAATAGGTAGTAAAAGTTGTGAAGTTTTTACCTAATTTCAAAATTCATCATCTGAAATGATACAATTTTTTTACTTGAGTGAATTAAAATCCAAGATTACGAGCATTTCATGTGGCGTACCTCATGGATATATTCTTGGGCTTACCTGTTTTCATTCACATAAATTCAGTATCAAAATTTAATTTGAATAGTGGATTGAAATTATTTGCCAATGAGACAACTTTGGTCTATTTTGATAAAAATATTAGTAAACTGAAAAGTAAAATGGTATTTGATCTTTGTACCATTTCATTGTGGCTAAATTTTCATTAAACATATTTATATACTACTCTATTAAAAAAATAAGGTTTCCTCAAAAACTATTTATTTATTCATCAAGTTTTATATTGTCACCTTCAAAGTAGTCCCTCTCAGATATTATACACTTGAGCTAGCATTTATTCCAATCCTGTAAGCAGTTCTAATATGCACTTTTTGGTATGTCCTTGAGCTCTCTCGGCGATTCGGTTTTTATCTCCTCAATCTTCGCAAAACGCCGTCCTATCAGGGGTATCTTCAATCTTGTAAACAGTAAAAAGTCGCAGGGGGCCAAATCTGGTGAATACGGTGGCTGAGGAATCAAAGTGTACCGCTTAATCAGCGTAGATTGGTTAGGTTCAAAGTGAGTGGGTCTATTCGACCCTCCACCAAGGGTTTATTGTGGCTCACACCTATTCACACTCGAAAAAATAAACCTAGCTTCTTGACGAAGCCAATTAGTTTGTATGATTAGTGGTCTTGCAGGTGAGTTGATAAGAGTATGGTTCTGCCGAACTCTAAAAACATGATTCGGTCCCCAGCGGGACATGCACAAAGTATGTGCTCTGCTGTTTCATCATTTTCCAAACACACACTGTCTTCAGACAGTCCGAGTCTCTGCATATGATGATTCAAATGACGGTGACCTGTAAGAAGGCCTGTTAGATATCGTAGTTCATCCCTACTGTAGTCCAACAACTGTTTTGTATCAATCTTCGAAGGAGTGAGCCAATCCTGGACGATTCTGACAAAAGTCCATAAATCTTCTTGCCATCCAGGTGTTCAATCTTTGTATGACAAAGCCTAAAGTGATGCCGATGACAGGTTCCGGTTCGATGAAGCTGCTTGCAGCAACCCTCCTCTGCAAGGGAGTTAGCAGCCTCATTGCCTTCCAGGCCAGTATGGCCAGGCATCCAGACCAGAGAGAATCTGTTAAGTTTTACTATCGAGGAGAGTCGTTTTTGGCAATTAAGACGTTGTTTGGTATAAACCAATAACTTCCAATGCTGTAAGACCATTTGGCAAGAACTCCTGATGCTCTATGCCATGTTAATTGAAGAAAACTGATCAAAACCTTGAAATTTATCGAATTTGGCGTGCATTTTTTGCTCTTGGCTCTCTTGGGCTCTTTCATTGGGAATATTGGACTTTACTTAAAGGAACAATAGTTTTGTTACAGAATAATTGTTTTAATAACAGTTGGTGGCTTGTTCGTTCATTAGTTTTTTTTTGCCATCATCAGGCAGAGCTCAATGAAAATTAAGACATTTGAAAACTAACTCCTAGTTCTTTTCATGGGGAATTAAAATCGCTTGAGAGCAGGTATTAGAGAGAGACATATATACGTTTAATGTCATAAGAAATACATCTTGTCGACAAACATTTTTCTACTAAAAAAAATTACTTTAAATATTAATAAATTGTTAAGTAAATATATAAATGTACTAATATACACAAATGAGCAGATACACAAGCAGTATCTTTGTTAAAGTGTAATCTTGTACATGGGTAAAACTATGATTAAATAATTTTTGTATAAATGTATAAATAAAAAACACTACAAATAGTAAGTATGTATATATACATGCATACATATACAACCATATATTCATACACATGAATATTATTATGTGTCGAGATTATCCTCAAAAAATTCATTCAATGTATAGTAAGCCTTTTTGACTAGAATTGCCTTCAAGTTTCTCCTAAACGATAGTAGCGTGACGCATTGTGTTGTTATACATTTTCACTCCATTATAATAATTGAGTTCTTGATTTTATATTGTTGTTGGGATAGGAACTTCTTACAGTTCTGGACTTGCTGACGAAATGTTTTGTTCAGTTGTTAATTTACATTCGTTTTCCCGCGAGATTTGCCGTTTGGAACGCTGACGTCTGAAAACAGCGTATGCCCGTTCTAATAGAGAGAGAGAGAGAGTGATAGAGGAATCCTCCCACCTGTGAAATAGATAAAATTTTGTTGTGTCTACAGCTGAATGTTTATTATCATTAACACTATCGATAATTCTTCACACATTCTTTGGTGTATATGTGTGTTGGGTGCAGTGAAACTCATCTGCAGTACTTGCCTAGAGCGGAAGGGAACATTTGGGATAGGCACGGTGAGTCAAAATTTGGAAATTTCACAAAGTTCGCATTGTTGAGATTATAAGTGATTTTGGTAATAATTTTAGAATATTGGGGGAGATATGTACCAATGAAATTGCACCAGTAGTTTTTTTGGCTTTGAATAGACAGATAGATATATTTATTTGATCATGTTATCTATAAAATACATTTATGACAAGCCAGAAAAACAAATAGGTGCAAGGTACAAAGTTTTCTATAAAATAAAATAAACAGTAAAACTTTGTAACAAGTTTACAGGGTACATTATGACATATTCAAATTAAGTGTGGAGGTTCGGCGAGCATCTTCCTTGCGTCAAAAGTGTGTCTATGCACATGTTCTAAATATTCTGAAGTGCAATGAAAACTTTTTTTTTTAATATTTATTTATAACTTTTTTGAAACAAAACATATTCATATTTTTAATATTGCCAGGAAGTGCTATATACAATTAAAAATCATTGGAGTTTTTTTGTGATTTCATCAGCCTGAAACTTTGAGGTATAATAAAATTGCTGTTACGTGTATCATGATTGTGTAAACTGGATTGCTTGGGAAACAAGGGGGCCGTAATTGGCTTGAGTAAACTTACAAAGAAGGCACCGACATAATTTCATGAGTGATGAATGATTCACAGCAAGAATCTCTAAAACCGATTCCAGCAAGAATTCTCAGAGCTTTTTTTTTGTAATATAAAAATGCATTGGACATCACTGAAATTTCCCCATATAAGAGTATATCAAGCATGTATCGTCAGCAAATAGTACACTGTGACATGGCTTCATATAGTTGTATAACTCATTGATGTAAATAACGAACAAAAGCGAGCCCAAAACGGATCCCTGCGGTACACCCTGTAATGATTTTTTTGTACTTCGTCACATGTAACAGAAGTTAAAAAGAATGAAGGCCAGTAGAGGGAAAATTTCTAAAGTTCATTGATTCAGAGATAGGCATATTAGGTAGGGATTTTACTATATTGGCGGCTATACTTGAGAAAAAATTATTAGTCATTTTCAGTTAATTCCTCTAAGGAACACCTTTGTTTAGTCTTCTTTCTGTGAAAATTCATAACGTTCCAGCTAGCCTTAGAGAATAAGAAGATCCATTCATGCCTAGTATACTTGTATACCTTATGGCAAAAAATCCATTTAGTTGAAAAATATATGTTTTTAAGGGTGCTTCCATTTTAAATAGGTTGTACTGTAAGTGATCAAATTTACCGATACTTGATGAAAATCCATAATAAACATGTTTGTTTCATTTCATTACAGATTTTCACCAAGTTTTTCACAAAACCGCAACAAGTATTGTCGTTTTGTGATCTGTCTGTTTAAGGAGACAATTTCAAAATGTGTATGAAATATTTTTCAGTTCTTGTTAACGAACAAATCGATTTGATAGTCTTTTTATTCTTTTTTAGGTACCAGCAACAAAAGAACCGCAAACCAAAATCCCCGAAATTTAAATCTAGGAAGCACAACGGTGCACACAAAAAATCTCACAAAAGGTCTTTAGCGGAGAGGGAATCTTCAAAAAGACAGAAGCGGGAGAGAGAAAGCAGACCTTCAAAATACTTCACCAGGCAAAGCGTGAGAAATTTGACTGAAATGCCTGAGGATAATTCGACTGAGAACTCTCTGGACACCCCCAGCACTAGTACGGGCATCACTAACTCGGAAAGGTCTGTATTCAGACTGATTGAGCAGGATTCCGAAGACGAAGGTAGGAATCCGAACGAGACCGAGTCCGTTGAAGTAGTGGAAGAGAATAACTTTGTAAATATTTTGCCGACGCCTTTCAATGGTACACGTGACGTTTTAATAAATGTACTAGAGGTGACTGAGGGGGAATCGTCAAGGAATTTGAGGTGAGGATGAAAGGGCTGTAATCAAACAACTGTTGAAAAATAATAAACATTCTCCGAAACAAGTTGGCAACTTTAGTCTTGTAGACAAAGCTTGTGTAGTACATACTTTAAAAAATGCAATACATACCAACTGAAATTAAAATAAAAATATAAATAGTGCATGGGTACAAATCATGTTAAAATGTTATATATAAAAGAGTAAAAGTCAAATTTATAAAAGAGTAAACATAAAAAGTAACAACTTAAGAACTTCTTAATGAATAAAGATAAAAAATATGTGTAAGCTAAAGCTTAAAGCTTAAAATATTCATCCAAAGTATAATAAGGTCTCTCAGATAGAAATTGTTTGACTAACTTCCTGAATTGGAAGTCATTTATATTGGCAAATCTTATGTCCATAGGCAAATGATTGAACATTTTTCCACCGTTGTAAAATATGGAGTCTCTGGTAATGTTTTTAGTTGGCACAGTCAGTTTAAGAGTGTGTCTGCAGTTTCGCGTGTTGTAATGGGAAGATAATGCAGCAAAATTTAATATATGCTTATTTATTAAACACACAGATCCCAGTATAAATAATGCAGTTACCGTTAGAATATTTTTTTTTGAAGAAGGTTCTACAGGAGTCTCTTGGTTTAATGTTTCCTATATACCGTATTGCCCTTTTCTATGAAATTAACAGACTTTTGAATAAAGTTGGACTGCATGCTCCCCAAAACGGTAGCATAAGTGAGAATCTATGAGTAGTACATAGTACGCTATCTTTGCAGTGCTGAACCACAATTATTTTTTTAAATTCTGGTCAATGAAGACTACTAGAAATTTAGTGTTATTTTTAGATTCCAGTGATCTGTCTTCAAAAAAAAGTTCGTTGATTGAGCATCTAAATGATAATACATTTGTTTTAGTTAAGTTAAAAGATAAAATGTTTGAATCACATCAATCTTTAATTTTTTTATAGTCGGCAGAGATTATTTTGTGCAACTCACAAGTGTTTTTATTATTCCAAAGTATGGCATCGAAATATTAAGCTTAGTGAGATCATTATTATATAATAAGAAAAGAATGGACCTAACACAGAACCTTGTGGAACTCCAGAATTAATTTCCCTTTATTTTTTTTTGAAAGTTGAGATGTTTTGACCATTTGCGTCCGTCCCATTAAGTATGAATCGAATTATTTGTGAGTTACTCCTCTGCATCCATAACGATGGAGCTCAGAATAAACTTTATTCAGAAATGAGAAAATATCATCGTGCATATTTTTATTATTCTGGAAGCCGAATTGATTTTCACTGATGATGTTATGCTTTTTTATGAATCCAAGTAGTCGTTTTTTAACTAATTTTTCAATGATTTTTGCGATGGTTGGTATGGGAGATATATGGCGGAGATTAGAGGGATCATCTCTCCGCCCTTATACAGAGGATTAACCACAGAGGTTTTTATAAAAAAGGGGAATACGCCTGTTTGAAAGGATAAATTTATCAGTGATACCAATACATTTAGGGCACTAGGAGGGAGGTTTTGTATTATTTTGATCGAAATCTCATCATAGCCTGCAGTATTTTTGTTTTTAATATCCATCATGATTTAAATTAATTCATTAATGACATATTTTCATCCATGCCCAAATTTTGTAGATGTATCAATGGATCATAAGGGCTAGTAATATTTTTACTCATATTTTCTGCAATAGAGCAGTAAAAGTCATTTATAGTATCAGGACTTAGAGTAATATTACATTTTTGTTTTTTTGAATGTTTTAAGTCATTTATAATTGACCAGGACTCTTTCATCTTATTGTGAGGCTCACTGAGTCTATTATTGTAAAATATTTCTTTTGCTCGCTTGATTGTCAATCTATAAATTCTACGGTAATTATTTAAGTAGTTTAAATAATAAAGATTGTTTATGAATTTTTGATTATAATGCATCGACCGCATTGTCAACCATGGTTTTTTTTGTTTAATTTTTATTTTTTCAGTTTTCATTGCACTTTTGGTTTGACCAACATATCAAGAACGCAAACTCTTCTCATGTATAATGAACATACAGTACATTTCTTTAATACCCCGCTTTTATTTTTTGAACGGGTCAACTCAAAACATTGAAATTTGGGATAATGCATGAATACTTTATTTTGAAGTGAAATTGACTGATGAATTAAATGGTAAGGGGATCTTGTGACACATCATTTTGAAGCTCCTGACAAATACGAATGAAGTCAATATCTTCACCTACTAACAAAATGGGGGAAGATTTAATACTTTCCTGAAGATAAACACATCAATATTGATATTTCTAGAAATATTCCTTTTTATCTGCCATATGGCAATTCCAACATGCCCATTAGGTTTGTTAAGTTATTATTAACAACAAGTTAAGTTGTTAGGTAAAGTGATTTCTCCAAAGCTTTTGACAAAGTTAATCATGAGCTATTGATCTATAAACTTTGTTTATATGGTGTTGATTGGCAAATATTGCAGTGGCTCAAGAGCTATCTTACGGAAAGAACACAAATTGTTAGAGTTGATCATTATTATTCCCATACTATACAAGGTTCACATTTGGGATCACTGCTGTTTAATCCGTTTATCAGCGATCTGATCAGCAGTTTCCATGAAAGCTAAGCTTTGCTATTTACCGACGTTTTCAAATGTTTCAAAATAATCAAAAGTGAAGCTGATACATTGTGTCTACAAAACGATATAGATTGCCTATCCAGCTGGTGTTTGCAAAATGGAATGTGTTTGAATGCATCCAAATGCCAAATTCTTCGCTTTCATCGAGCACATCACCCAATCATTTTTGAATATTGTATAAATAATCGAACCTTACATTCTGCTACTGAAACCAAAGATCTAGGTGTGATCCTAGACTCCACACTTAGCTTAAATCACACATTTCCGCTGTGTGTGCCTGGACATGATGAAGTCATACCGTAACGAAAGATATCAAATTGTTGATCTAGGAAATACCAAAAGTGAAAAAGGAACATATTAAGAGAAGTGCCACAAGGGTCAATATTGGGGCCACTTCTGTTTCTAATATATATTAATGACCTACCTCACGTGATGAACGCGTCAGGCATAGAAACTATATTGTATGCAGATGATGCAGCCTTGGGCAAAAAAATATATAAAATAGTTGATCCTCATATGGTCCATACTGACATATTAGAGAAAGCAAGATCATGGTTAACACCAAATGACTTGATTCTCAATGAACAAAAAACAGAAACTCTAACTTTTGAAACAATTTGCTTAAATCGAGATAACAAAAATTCTACC
>WOGN01008936.1:0-11043 GCA_015342105.1 Leptinotarsa texana
GTTTCTATCAACTTAAGTTAATAAAAAAATATGAGAAAACTGTAGAGATACCCCTAATCATAATATTTTTATAATTAATTCATTAATGAAACAGAATATCATATGATCTATAATATTGCAGCTGATAAAGACGATTTATCACAATCATTATTTCACGATCGTTTATCGAGCTTATTCATCAACAAATTTCATTACACACATCAATGAATTGGCATCAGAACTCACGGTTAGCAATTCATAAAGATATTACACAAACCTGTGTAACACACTCCACATCCAAGACAGATAAAAGGAAGTTTACATTAAAAAGAACCCGATCGTGCGATGTTGAAGCTAATAGACTACGAAGCGTTGAAACGATGTTATTTTTAACGGGACGTCGCTTTGATTTAACGTATTAAATCGGAGTTAACAGTTGACAGGAGTATTTAAAATAACATACATTTCTGCTTCTCGTCTTGAAACATTTATTACCTGCTTTCTGACGCGATTGCTGGGTTGTGCTGAGAAAAAATCACTTTAAAGGCGACCGCGGTTTAATTACTCCGCAATACATACCTAATAAATCATAACTTCCATGAAACAAACGAAAACATAATAATCACGTGACGTGTAGATATATGCAAATAATTTTGGAAGAGAAAGAAATTAATAACTTCATGAAAATAGTAATAAAGGAAGGAAACTAAAGAAAAAATGAACTGATATCGATCCAAGGTACGGGAAATGGATTCAGTTTTGGGGGTAGTAAATGATTTTCACTGAAACTAGAGCTCCTATGCGGAGGTTGTGGGAAATATTACAGTGCATTTCTTTAAATTAGGGATAATGAAATTAATACAAAAATGCTTCATTTAGAAGTGAAATTGACAGATGAAACTTTCAAGATGGCGACTGGGCGCCATCTGGAAAAAAAATTAAATAGAAAAAGGGGTCTTGTGACACATCATTTTGAAGTTCCTGGCGAATACTTCAAAACCCTAGAATATGAAGTCATTATCTTCATCTACTGAGAAATGGCGAAACATTTAATAATTTCCTGAAGACAAACACATTAATATCGATATTTCTAGAAATATTCCTTTTTATCTGCCATATGGCAAATTCCAACAACCCGATAAGGTTTTAAGTTATTTTAGTTCATGAAAACGACAAAAAATGTCAGTACAACAATGAACATCATTTAGTTTTCGGTTTTACTAGTACCACGTCAACAATCTCTAAAATGGTCAATTGTCGTCCATTGGTAGAAAAAATTGAAGCGATTTACGGTGCGACGCGTAAGTTTTACGAGACGGAAAGGATTTTCAATGAACGTTTTCCAAATCGTCATATCTCTAGGGAACTTATTATCCAAATTCACAACTACCGTACATAACAAAAAGCCACCAGGTCATCTGTCCATTCCGGAAGAACGGCAAGTGCAAATAATTTGTGAGATGGTAGTAAATCATGAACAGTCTACTTATTCCGTCGCGAATGTTTGTGAGGTGTCCTTCTGCTGTGTGAAGACTTTTGAAGAGAAATAGGTATCATCCAAACAAAATTAAAATGATACACCTATTAACTGAAGATTAACCTGATCGAAGAACAGAATTCTGCGAAAGCATGACGGAAACCATTGCAAGGCATCCTACATATCTTCCCAATATTTGTTTAAGTGACGAATATAAATTTATTTTAATGGCAATGTTCACAGACAAAATTGCCGTTATTGGAGTGACAACAACCCTCACGTTTTCCGGTATATACATACTCAATATCCAGAAAAAATTAACGTTTGGGCAAGAATATTGGAAAACCACATTGTAGGGCCTCTATTTATTGATCAAAATTCAACAGGGAAACTGTATTTGGATATGCTGGAAACTACTGTTGACCCTCTCATCACTGAAATCGTCGAAGCGAATCCTAATGAATTCGATATGTTCTGTAGGACTGTCGAGGTCCTACAGAATGGCCAGCCCCCTCGCCAGATTTAACTCCTTTGGACTTTTTTACGGGGCTATTTGAAGCAACAGGTGTACGAAACTAAACCTGCTTCAATATTGGATATACGGCGGAGAATAATAAATATTTGAAGACATATTGACGTTACTGTGTTCGAAAATGTTCGGAGTGAAATATCGGATAGGCTGTTCATATGTCAAGAAGTTCAAGGCAACCATTTTGAGCATCTTCTGAATGGTGTTTGGAATCAGACGAGGTAAGACCTCGTTAGTCCTTAGCTCGCGCAAGTTACTCAACTTCTAAGAGTTGTTCGTATGGGGGGCGACAGCTGATTACCGGAAAAACAGATTTTAAACAGAAACATATTGATCTGAAGCTTATTACCTCATATTATGTAGTTAAATGTCCATTTTGTAGTAGTTGAAGATATTGACATTATATTCTAGGGTTGTGAAGCATGTGTCAGAAACTTCAAAAAGATGTATCACCAGACTCCCCATTCCATTTAATGTTTTTCCTAGAATGCGTCCAGTCGCCATCTTGAAAGTTTCATTTGTCAATTTCACTTCATAATAAAGTATTCATACAATAATTTCATTATCCCAAATTTCAATCTTTTGAGTTGACTCGCATTAAAGAAAAGCACTGTAGATATATAACTGTCGGTTGACCATTCTTTTACATAAGCTAAAATTCTTCGAGAGAACTCGAATTAATCGGTTTATTAGTTTTTGATATGCTCTCCTAGAAAGTAATTTATTTTTCACTATAGATATTTGACATGAATCTACTTTTTGTGTTCTGATATGCTGAGTTTTTTGTATCAAAATATTCAGATCAACATTTTATCTTGTTTGTTGAACTTTAACAATACCTCATTGTAATATATTCATGTGCTAAAACATTTTTTTGGATATAGACGGTTCATTTCCTTTGATAAATCATCTAAGTTCAGATAGTGGAAACAAAATCATGAATTAAATTAAGGGGTGAAATGAAATATTTCACAATTTCTTGAAAACTGCAGCATTTCAACAAATTGAAAATTCTATAGTTGATTGAAAAAAATCTATAATTTTAGTAAAAATTATTTGTCATGATATTCAAGATTTTATATTGAAATTAGAAATGAAAAAGATCTTATCAAAATGTCGACGTGACAATAGCAGTTATTTCGAAATCAGCACTAAACAATTTTTATTGAAACATTTGGTAGATGGTGGACAATTGAAAATGTGAAAATAAAAAAAGGTTCTTAATATTGAGTATTTTCCATAGTAATGTTACTTTTGTTTCGCACCAGCCGATAGTAGATAATCCATTAAAGAAGATATCATTATTAATTTTAAAAAATCAGCACATGGAAATTTTAGGCAAAAAAGTCATTTTTCAGGTATAACAATAGAATTAAATGTTGAACTGAATATTTTGATATAAATAATAGCGTACTGAAAAATGAAGTCCATTTTCAGTGGAAATGGTTAAAAATCATTTTCCACACCATATATTCACCCCATTTCATACCCCGTACATTGGATTAACTTTAATTCATTCTTTCTGTTATATAAAACCATTTTTTACCAATTTTCATATTGTTACTATTTTCGTCAAATTATTGTCTCTCTAACAGGCTTCTGCACTAATGATTTCATTGGTTGAAAGAAATTGAAATTGTAATAACCTGCTGTATGAATATTGTGCATTATTTCAGTACATTACCGCTATTTTATTGGATGCATTCCTACAAGTCAGTTGCCCCTCTGATAATTCGCATCCATTAATACATATTATGTCAACGCAGTGTCAAATCCAGGGATGGATCTGGTGATGTTTGTGATGGTATCCCAAAACTAGAAATGTAACAGTTCTATATCGATTACGTACATTTACGATACTTAATTAATTATTTGATTAATGGTTCAACAACGAGTAGCCATCACATTTGAAAAGAATTTACAAACGATGTATTAAGTAACATACCAAAAAATTTAAACAATTTTACAATAGAACCAAAGACTAACTAATAACTGAGAAATTGAAAGATTACGAATTCATTAGTTATTATTTCAATATTGGCAAAACATTATTTTGAGAAAACGAGATGACACCTGTTCACAAAATTTGTATTCAACAGTATACAATGAAGTGATATAGAACAGCACATTAACTTATGTTAATAATACGTATATTAATAATAATAGTAAAACATGCAGTTGAGAGTATGGATACCTACTCACTTAGAACTTGTTTCGATTCTGCTCATCAGAAGTACAGTTATATCTGAATTTATTTCATTTATAAGTCGAAGTATACCACCATAATTAGAAGTATGACACCTCATATGAAACAAATCCCTAGACCTTAAAATTTCTAGCAACAATTTGGCCATTCAGTAACTTAAATATGAAAATTATTTCAAAGATTTCTCCCCTTTATATAATAACTATTTCTGAGATTTCTGGTTATAATTATAATCAATAATAGATATATTCATCTTATAAACACAAAATTTAAGAATTTGTTTTGTTTTCTTCCGAAACCAATATTGTGTAATAAAATGGGGATCATATTATTGAGCTGTGAAATAATATTGAGACTACTAGAGCCAAGTAAACAATCCTTAAGACTTGTAGAGGTTAATGTTTGCCACAATATGATTCACCTGATTCATAAATGATGATTTTGAAATGAAAAAATTTAGAGATTAAATGAAATATTGAAAAATCACATTCATTTGGCTATAATCCTAAGTAACAACTCAGGAAGTCATTTTATTTGCTGTAACAACCATGAGAAGAAGAGTTTGCTGCGAATAATGACTATTTTGTAAGATTTTTTACCTCTCAGAAGAAAAATGAAATTAATGTAGAAACATCTTTTCTCACCGTCATCGCTTATATAAAACTCCAGAGTCCTATTTTTGCTCCTTGTTCAATTCTCCAGTAAAAAAACTGCGCAATTTCGATGTTTCCAAACCCTCTCGGTTCTATATTATAAAAATAACTTATAGGAAAATCAAGAAAATGAGAAGTAGGGAGTGTTTGTATCTCCGATAACATATGTTCTCACCAAAAAAGCTGTACAAAACAAACAGGCCTGTTACAATATCACATACTATTTCGAAACCGAACAAAACCAAAAGCGTATATCAGTGTGGACGAGAAAAATGCTTATGGCATGCCATATCTATGCACTAGAATTTAATTTTTTTGTTAAGTACGTACTTTCAAATTATTCTTTTTTTGCGAAAGTAAAACGAGCTTTCAGAGAAAGTTCGTTTTGTTCTTTTTCCGTCCTATTCCTCACATTGCCACTCAATTTATTCATCGATCTAACAGTAATGACTTTTATACCAATTCCATAAGCTAGAACAATTATATACCTTAAAAGTCGACAGCCACTTTTCTCATATAACTCAACATTTGTTGAAAGTACTTGTTATTGTTCTCTCGCCACAATGATATTACTGCATCGTATTTCACCACTCCATTCGTTTAGCAACAAATCAAACTAGATATTTCGTGATAAATAGTTTATTGTTCAATAAATTGCTTGGAGCCTGAATAAATAATTCCGAACATGTTAACATTTCTAATATTACGAATTAGTTTAATTACATTGAATTCCATACGTCCTTTCACGGAAACATTTATTTCCTTTGGTCTAAAATAGTATGAGTACACTTCTGTACAAATCAACCCTGCGTTTTGTCCTCCCCTTCTTCAAATATGGAACATAAACAGTTGGGTTATTATAGCGGCTGCTAAGTTGGCTGTGATTTTATTGAGCTCAATTGTTTTGGTTATGCTCCACCACTCCCATAGAATTCACGAAGATAATTAAAGAGCTTGTCGGCATCTGCCTTTGAAGATTTTTACGTATATTAGTGATCATATTCTCGGTAAAGGCCATTCAAATCTTTCGTTTCTTATGGATATAATGTAAGATGATGGAAAATTGATTATTTTTTAAGAAAAAATTACTGATGATTGTTTCCGTTTGGTCTGACCAAGTAACATTTTTATCATTCTAATTATAAATGCATACCTGTCCATGATTCTGGCGGTAAACATAATGAGTTAGTGATCAAAACATTATATTGTTGACGATAACATGAATAATAAAAGAAAACTGTTACCCGACTAAAAAAATAAAAAACCCTAACCCGACTGAGGATAAATAAAATGCATTAACAAGAAGTAAATAAAATGTGAATTGCTGCTGTTGTGTTCGATAAGACCAGTCCTTTGTTGTGTTGGATATTCCTGTTTATTTAGTTCTGTTGAATTACTCTGACAGTTTAACAGCAATAACATTATAATTCAATTCAAATGCCTTGGTAGTGCGTTATCAACCATACAAATATGATTGACAAATTATGTGATGGAAGTGTCCGGTATTTGATACAAAAATAAAAATCGACAACTTATTTAAGTAACACTTTGTGAGATTTTCACTGGAAAAAATCGCAACACCTGTTTCACTTTACAATAGCTTCCTCAGACGTGTTCATATGAATGTGTGGCGGTTTTCTAAACAGTCCAGATATGTCAAATGTATTTCAGATTCTGTCTTTTTTTTTAAATATTCAAAACATAATTTTTGTTCTCTTCCTTCAGAATTTTCTTCTTATCTTCACAATGGTTAACCCGTTTGGTATCATACTTGAGCCGATTAGGATTTTTGTCGGTTATTTTAGCAAATTTTGGTTGGAAAAATATACTTTCGTTGGATATAAGTCCAGTTGAAATAATTTTATTGATAATTATCAATTAGGGTCTAGATTACAATAATGGAGTAGCAAGGGAATAGCCCATGAAACCAAAGTTATAATATTTACGAACCAGAACAACCATGAGCTATCCTCGTTTTTCACTATGCAGGATAAAATGTGTGTTTGTGTAAATCCAAATGGTGTGATGGAAAAATTATGATTTGCATATAACCCGGACCCGAATGGCGTTTATTTATAGATTCGTCTAAAACAAGTTTAAAAACCGTTCTGCTCCATAATGGTAACAAAATACCCTCTATTCCTCTTGCACATGCAGTTGCCATGAAGGAATACGTTTGTCACTTATTCTAAATGCAATAAGTTATAATACATATCAGTGGCCAATATGTGGTGACCTAGAAGTCATAGGACTATTACTGGGTCTTCAGGGTGGAAGTTTTGCTGTTTTCTTTGCCTTTGGCTTGTGAGAGATAAATATATTCCAGGTCAAGCTAACGTGAATAATATACCTCATGTTGATCCCAAAAATGTTTTGTTGCCTCCATTACACATTAAACTGAGGTTAATGAAAAATTTTGTAAAAGTATTTGACAATACTGACAATGGAGCAACTTTCCAAGGCAGATGGGATGCATAAACGAAAGTCAACATTTGCAAAAAGGCAAAAAAGACATCATTTGAATGTTTGTTCATGTGTAAATAAAGTCTGTTATCCTCAAAATATATTGTTTTTTTCTCGTTTTGATGTTATATTTCCCTATAATATGTGAAAATGTTTGTATAAAATGAAAATAACTATAACTCAAAATCTTAACGTGATGGAAAATTTTTGATGTTGAAGTTCAAAATCAAAATCAAAAAATCTTTATTTCCGTAGACCTAGGGAAGGCATGGAAAAAGTCACATAACTCAGTAAAATTACAATGAGGTCGCAATCATATTATATAACATTTATACCATAAAAGGGATACAAAATTTAAAATTTAAAATTCCAAATCAGACCGAAAAAATTCAGCAAGCGAATAAAATACCTTTACAAATAATAGTTTCTGAACTTTTTGTTTAAAGAGCTTTAGATTAGTTATTTTTTTAATGGATATTGGGAGCTTGATGTACAGTTTTATTGACATGATATGAGGTCCATTAGTCGCCTTGGCTAATTTATGACTAGGAATTAAAATGTTATAGTTTTTTCTCAGGGTGAAGCCCGAAAGAATACATGTGTCATCTCTGTTCTCAAACTTGGAGAGATTTGATTTAACGTAGATTACGCATTTAAAAATATACACGCAAATAGTGGTTTACAGGAATCGAGTGTTTTTTAAAACAAATTGTTCTAATAATCTTTTTCTGGAAATTTAATGAGTCACTGATTCTATTGCAGTTGCCAAAACAAATAATACATTAATAGAGGGCAGAGTAAACATATGCATAATAGTAACTTTTAAGAATTTCAATAGACACAAAATTACGCAGATTCCATTATAACGAAACAATGTGTCGCTAATTTCTTCAGTATGAAATCAACATGATGATTCCAATTGAGTTGGGAATCAATAAAAACTCCTAAAAAATTTTTATAATTTACCTATTCAACACTTTTAATCTCAGACCTTTACAATCAGTTTCCTAAATTGTAAAGAGAATGGTGTTGGTTTTAAGATTATTTAGAATCAAGCCATTCTTAGAACAATAATTTTGCCTATTGGATACAGCATCATTTGCTCTTACTGATAATGTTTCACATTCCGAACCACTGACAGTAAAAGATGTGTCACTAGCAAATTGTATAGTTGCAGTCAGGGTGCTTTAAACTCTCATGTATATCCATTACAATATTAGTCACAATTTTTTTCTTACTTGTTGGCTAGTGTAATAGATTAATATGTGGCATGGTTTAATTAACGCTATCAAATCTAAGTAATAATCATAGATGACGAGATGGAATGCATCAGTTTTTCTATTCAGGCTACACAAATGGTGATACTGACTTGAGACGCCAAATTTTCCTCGATTCACAGTAATTGTTCGAAGCTATATTTTCTTGGGACTCTTTTCTATCAAATTCTGGAAATGCAGATATATTTTAATGTTTTTTTATTGTTCCAGATGGACAAAGCCACCTGAATCTTTTCAACAATAGGCAACAACCAAAGAAAAAACGGAAATCAAGAACGGCCTTCACCAACCACCAAATTTTCGAACTCGAAAAGAGGTTCCTCTACCAAAAATATCTCAGTCCTGCCGACAGAGATGAAATAGCTTCTAGTCTTGGCTTAACCAACGCTCAAGTGATCACGTGGTTCCAAAATAGGAGGGCGAAACTAAAAAGGGACATGGAGGAATTGAAAAAGGATGTGGAAAGTGCGAAAATTTTGAGTGCGCACAAGAGTTTTTTGGAAAATGTAACGGACTTGGGTATTCTTAAAAAGAAAGCTATTGTCAGTGAGGACGATTGTCCAAAGAACTTGGTGGTGTCTGAGAAGTAGGTTGACAGTACTTCAAAAATACGAGAAAATTGAAAGTTAGTTGTCTTATCTGTATAGGGATATAAACATTATTGGTGAAAGATAGTTCAAGTTTTCTTGAAATTTTCAAGAGCTGAAATCATAAAACTAATTTTGAGCAACTTTGTTACTCAGTTTATTGATAGCCTAGCAACTTCATATATTTAACTCTGAAAACAACTGAATATTCTTTTTACATGTAAAAACATCTCTAAAGTCCATAAAAAAACTGGACGCGTCAAAAATTATAAGAATGTGAAATGCCATGAAACTTTCGTAGACTATTGGTGGCTTAGAGAATTTATTAATTTTTGTAGAAGTGAAGTAGTTTCAAAGGAAAACCAGTCACACTTACATCGAGTTACTATTTTCCGGTTCAATACCTACTGAAGTCGTTCCGTTTTCTTATCCTCTTTGTTGATAACAGCATCATTCATGAATTAAAACCTGAAATATTTTTTGTTTTCAGTACCTAATTTCCTAGTCCGCTGAAACTTCAAGATAGCGTGCTGCAAAGAACTGGAACTTTTCAGTATAAATAATATTTATAACAACAGAAAACAAATTTTAAATTTGATGTTGTTCCAAAAAATAACCTTAAATATGTTGCTAATTTCAGCTGTATAATTGCGATTTTCTCTTATGATATTTTTATTTCTGTATAAAGTTTTGTTTTGTACATATTGTAAATAGTGAATGTTTTTGTAAAATGTGTAATATATCGGCAGAAATTATTATTAATAATTTATTTTCGTTCGTCTATTGTCGACGGGTACTTGCAATATTTCAATTTGTATATTACAGAAAGCTTTAGTACTTAAATGTCTAGCGTCAATGTGAATAAACATGAAAATAAACATTGAAATGTGTTTTATTTTAATGATTTCACCACTTAAGTATAGTAAGACAACTAAAATTGATATGTGAACCAAATAAAACTCTCCAAAACAATGAACAGACAAAAAATTGAAATGAAACATGAATTGCCACACTTCACTGATATTAAGAAATTTCAATATTCAAATAGAAACTTTTGGGTATAAGTTATTCTTTATTCGAATCGAAACGTTGAAAGTAGCAATTCCATTGGAATCGAGATAAATACATTTCAGGTGCCAGCTCTGCGGTCTCGTGTTGAGGCACGATAAAATTTTACAATGGAATCCTAGTTTGGAAAATACGATATATTCGAACATTGTGTCTTTAATAATTGAACTTTTGAAGAAATGTTGAGCAATACCAATCGAATAATCAGCTCTACATAAAACCACTCGTTCTACTGACTCATAGTTTTATAATGCTGGTTGTCTTCATGGCATTGCTGAAAAACAAAGTTATGGAAATTTATCGATAAAATTTTGAGGTCCTGTGGTATTTCGGTAATTTGGAAATTGAAGAATATCTAAAGGGAAATATATGCTATCAACAAGAAATGATAAAGTTAACATAAAAAATAGCAGTAAAAGAGATTCTAATAGGGTAACCATCATCACCCAGTACCATGGTGAAATGATGAGTGCCAAAAAGCATCAAAGAATGTAAACGAGTTTTCAATAAATTGAAAAAAAATTTCTCCATCGAAAATAGAATTGAATTCCATAAGCTCAGAGCACGTAAAAATACATCTTGAAACGAAGTGAACGAGAATCTTGGATACATTACGTGTTTCTAATAGCTATCAATAGCATCCTCAATGAAATCAGGAGTCCAGTGAAAGGTCAACACTACGCCGATGACTTGGTCCATTTTGCCAGCGGTAAAAATACATGCACAATACAAACCCTTTTACAACAAGCACTCACAAGACTCGAATGGTGGTCAGAACGTACAGGTTTTCACTTTTCAACAACT
>WOGN01008937.1:0-11043 GCA_015342105.1 Leptinotarsa texana
GTTTAAGTTTGACGATAGTCGTGTCATGAAGTGTTCTGGCGATGCATTAAATTTATTGGAGCCTCTGGAGACACCCTACATTTTATTTTATAAGAGACAGGACATTGTTAGATCAAGATCTTCAGATGATGTGGTGCTGCTGATGTATACTATCATTAATAAATAATTTGTAAAAGTTGATTTTGATATATAGTTTAGGTAAAAGTTTATTGAATATATATTTATTATAATGTTATTAGTTTGGATGGGTCATAATACTGGTATTACAAACCTATGAATATTACTGTAGTTTTTTCTAACACCAAACTCAAACAAAACCATGATAAATATATCTGTTCCATACCACCAATTCACGAAAAACTTTGGAAAGACTTTCAAGGAACTAGGTATGAAGGTGGTTTTTAAAAAAAAGTCATACACTAGAGAGCCTTTTAGGAAGTCCAAAAGACAAAGATCTATAAAAATAAGATATAAGGAACATTTCAAATATGAAAGACCTGAAAAATTAACAGTAGCCCATTCATTAAGATTAGTAAGACAAGTTAACAACAGGCATCTAGATGTCTATGAGTAAACATAATAATATTCTGAATAATGATGGTGGACGACCAATACCTAATAGTATACTATATAGCTTTTTAAAGTAATATTTTATTTATTAGATTTACCTGACTGCTATATAAGGATATATTGTAAAATTAATTTAAGACTAGTAGATAGGGCAATATTGTGAAATTAATTAATTGCACATAGCTTATAATATTTTGATTAATAAATTCATCTTAGTATTACATAAGGACACATTGTAAAATTAATTTAAGAGTAGTAGATAAGGGGATATATTTTGAAAAAAGTTTAAGCTCAAGATGCAGGTACCCAGAACAGATACCTATATTATAAATAAGGATAGCTGTGTTAGTATGATTAGTTTAATTTTCCTCTTGAAGATGATCACTGGGTGATCGAAACACGTGTCGAAGTATTAAAATAACGGTTTGGTGTTGGGAAAAAACTCCAGTAATATTCATTGCTACACATCTCCAGAGGAGATGATGTCGAGTTTACGTCTCCAAATTACCTTCCTGTAAATTTAGTTCAGGAGTGAGTCTACAGAGGAGATGGATGCCGAGTTTACGACTCCAATTGACCTCCCTGTAAATTCAGTTCAGGAGTGAGTCTACACAGGAGATAGATGTCGAGTTTACGACTCCAACTGACCTCCCTGTAAATTTAGTTCAGGAGCGAGAGCTACGGCGTGCGCAGAATCTGTCTCAGGTGGGGGAACTAACCCTCCATGAGCAAGTTAGCAATCGTTTGCGCTCAAGTGAGGTTTCACTAAAACCAGAGGCGAAAAAGCCCTGCACGGCTGAATCTAAGGCATCTTCAGGTGTAGCTGATGTGCAAAACCCTCATATGGGAAGGTTATCGTGGGTATCAAGGTGGGAATCTTGCGACTATGTGACTATGCGACTACCTCATTAACAGATCATATACTTTGCGCCTGCCCCGCTGGTGACCGAATCAGGTATTTAGAGTTCGGCAGAGTCGTACTCCTACCACCTGACCTGAAAGACCACTCTCCATACAAACTAATCGGCTTCGTTAGTAAGCTGGGTTTATTTGGGCGAGTGTGAATAGGTGTGAGCCACAATAGACCCTTGCGGGTTGCGGTTGAAGGTCGAATAGACCCACTCATTTTGGACCTAACCTAACCTGGAACATTTGGTGTTACAAATGTTCCAAAGAGTGCAAATGGTATTGTTTCATACTTTATGTCCATCAATCGGTAGTGTGAAAACAACTGTGAAAAAATATTGAATACTATTCCTGAACAAAAATGAAAAAAAAAAATTTTCATTCCGATACAAAAATAATTGAATAGAATTGAAAGTAGGGTTTGAAACTGATATTAGGTCTAATTAATAACCCAAAAGCACTCAACGATGTTACTTTAAGCAGATTATACTTGTTTCTGAACACTCTGGTTGCTGTAAACATTTGGAGTGGAAATGTTTTTCGAGTTTCGAAACGTGATCAATTCCACTTTTCTTCTACGCACATATTTGCTATTTACAGAATTTATCATTCACAATTCTTTCCCAATGTATTCATCAGTAGGTGCAGTGTGGAAATAACCTGGCAGCCAGTTCATCCTATTTTGTATTTGACAAGACGCATAGGAACGCTGTTTTTGTTAATAACTCTCGACGCGAGATTGACCCAACTTTGAACACATGTTGATATACAGGGTGTAACATAGGTAGGTACGTTAATATATTCAAGTAACGTATTCCTGAGAAGTCTACATAATCTTGTGTCCGGAAATGCTTCGTAGATACAGGGTGTTGAAATTTATTTCTTTTGTTTGTCTTTTAAAAATAACTTTCGCAAAAATTAGGTTTTCATACAAAATTTGGTACCCGGAGTTATTTAACATGGGAATACATATTTGCGTAATAATTTTCATGTGAAATCTAGAGGGCGCTTCGTACGCTCCCATTATTTATTTCTAATGGCCCCAACTTCTTTCACAGTAAACTTTTGGCACTTTTCATGGAAAAACCTAATTCCCACACCTTTTCCAAGTAAAAAAGGTGATCGTTTTCAGATATTTACACTTTTCTATATAAATGCATATTACTTAGCTCCTAGGGCGCTAAGTGAAGTTGCTAAGAACATTACAAAACTAAGTATGTGGTGGATCTCGTCAAAATAAACAACTTTTTTCATGAAATGTTTATCGAAAATTAATTCGTTTTCGAGATACAAATTTTTCATAACATGGTTGGTTTTTGTTATAAGTTTTTTGCAATTTTAATTATCGATTGATCTACTAGTCATTGAACGTCATTTCAACCTCCTACAGAAAAGAAATAAAAATGAATAATTTTTTCAGCAGATTGAAGAAGGCAGTGAGTGACAAATTGTGCGGATAGGAAAGAAGGAAGTTCAATTTTATTTGTTGTTGATGTTTATAGAGACTGTAAGATTCAAATTTTATACTTTTGTGATATTGTCTGTTTGTTCATCTCTATTCTCTATTGAATATAACCTATGTATATAATGATATATCTGTCAATAAACATTATTAATAACATTATCTATGGAAAGAAAGTACTGAAATGATGAGTGCAATAAAAAAAGGTTTTAAACTGACGAGGTTGGGCAAAAAATCAAAATGAAATGAAACTTTTTAAAGATTAGGATGATGAAAGAAAGAAAAGAAAAAATAGCTATCATCTTTCTGACATAACAGGTATGTTTATTTATTTTGTCACGAGGTTTTCAAATATTCTTATTGAAGTATCCTATCAATTTTATTTTCGTGGGTGGTTAATAGTAATGTGTTTGCCGGTTAACTTTTTCCCCTGGTAGTTTTTAGTTTTTTCGAGGCTTCTCACCCAGATATTAGGTAATATACGAAATAAAACTTTCAAAATAATAAGTGCTGCCACTACAGCTTTGCTGATATTCTTCCAGTCTATAATATTACCTACGTTACGCAATAACTTTCAAAAATATTCCTAATTTTGTTGAGTAGCTACTGCTATTCATGTCAGTTTGTCGGCATGTTGGCATCAATGAGTTTTATTACATTCTTGCATGAATGGCCATTCATATTCTCTGCCGATTCGCCAGGTTGTTGGGACGAGCAGGATTTTCAACGAAAGTAATATCTGGGAAGCGTAGCACGAAAAATTCATTTGTAGGATTCCAACCAGGATAATAAATTGAAATTGGAATGGAATGATGGAGGCTTCCCAATGTTTTCACACCGAATATCTGGAATAACAAGGCGCTGGGATTTTACCAATATTTGAACATGAGCTTATAATCCGTCCGTATAAAGACCTTTGTTGAATTAATTAAAATGAAAAGAAGGTTTTGGACCTGAATTTTGCCATAAGAAAACTTTACTTCCTTTGACATAACGGATGCAGTCACTTGAAAAATACGGAAGCACTGAAGGGCACATTATTTTATTATTTGTTTTTTGCAAATTACGACTTTGAAATTTGAAATATCGAATTAAATCTTGAAATTTTGACTTTGAACTTGAAATTACGACTTAAAACTCGAAATTTAGACTTTAAAATCAAAATTTCAATTTGCACTAATAGTAATTGCTTAATCTTCACTATTATGGTAAATTTTGATGTGACAAACTTTATATAATCCACGATCTCGAAAAGTTGAGGTAAACGCCATTCAGGCCCATGAGCAAGTGCTGCTTCAAGTTCACAATTTTTTTGAAGGTGATTGACAATGTTTCATGATGAATTTCATTAGTTCGGACTTCCATTTTTTGATATTATATAAAATGATTTGAAATCCTCGAAAGAACAAATAAAAAAGGAAAATTGAAAATGAATATCTGAAAATGACAAATATATTAAGCAAAAAACCTGAAATGAAATAACAATGAAATTAAATACAAGTAAAACTAAAACAGTTGAACGAAACTTTTCTCCTTAACCAATGTTTCTCCCTGTGTATGGATCTCAGCTTGGGACCACTTGAAGTTATGTTGGGTCCAAACATGCTCTGCTATTTCTGATTTGCTGGTTTCCCCTGAAGTGTTTGTGTTATATTCTGTTCAAATCTGTTTATAATCTGTTTTCCGTTAATCAGCTGCCGCCCCATATGAACGACAACTCTCAGAAGTTGAGAAACTTGTGCGAGCTAAGGACTAACGAGGTCTTACAGTGTAACAGTGAAATGAAGTTGATTTTAATTGTATAGTTTAGTGTACTATCCTCAAATCCACAGGAAAAATGTAACAATATTCACCATAATACTCAATGTCTTTACTTTATTTAATTTTTCGATATTTTTATAAAAGTTGGAGGCTTCTTAATTTTTCGCTATTAACCAAATCGATATCTCAACTTTTGAAATATTCATATCCAGATAATCATAATAATTTCAGAGAGTTCACATTCGAAAGTAAATACCTACTTTGGAAAAAAGAAGCAGGAAAATAAAATTTTTTTCCGAAAAATTCTCCTAAAAATTTACCTATTTCAATTTGAAAACTTTGTTAATATCGTCGATTTTATTTTGAGTTATCACAATTATTATATTTTTTTTCACTATTATTTGTTATTTATTGAATTGCAATATAAACTATATTTTCAAAGAATGACTAGAAAACTGTACTCACCACCATCGTTATCATATGATTTATTTATGGTACTCTGTCTATTGATCCGATTGCGGTTAGTCCTGGAACGTTTGGAGTTGATGGTACTGAAATCGGTGATGCCTGGACCAGCAGAATATTGACCTGAAATCATTATTAATTACTAGTTGATTTTCGATGTTGATGTCTTATGAAGAGACGATTTGGTGGTTATATCAAACGGAGCTGAAATCAATGATTACCTCTATCTTAATGATATCAACGCAATTCAAGTTGAAAACGTTGAAATGACTGTCTGAGGATAGCAAGAGCAACATTCACATGTCTCAATAGCTCTAGGGGTAATTCTGAATATACTATTCCACGCCTTTATAATGTGGAATGTCTATAAGATTTAAAAGAAAACCAACGTGAAATTAAGTTACCTGAATATTATCGTACATACTCTACTAATAGACAACAGGAAGATGAATTGATAGTTACTGAGAGTTTCATGGATCAGGATTCAAAATCGCCTAACCCGGTTCAGTTGTACTGTACTTGAGCGGATATGAGAACTGAAAAAACTTGGGCTGAGGATCTTATCAAGAAGCACTGTCAGCTCAGAAGATTACAAAGGCTTATAAAGACAACTGGCGGATACAAATTAGGTATCTTATAACACAATCAAAAAGATATCATGATGAAGTTGGAAAGCTCCTAAGGTTAGCTACTTTAAGTACCCAACCCCAGTTCTAATGTCCCCTGAAAATACTATATCCGCAGTGGCTAAGGATTGTTTTGTTAAGAAGCAATGTCAGCTCAGAAGATTACAAAGATTCCTAAAGACAAATGGCGGATACAAATTAGGTATCTTATAACGCAATCAAAAATATATCATAATGGAGTTGAAAAGCTCCTAATGTTAGCTACTTTAAGTACCCAACCCCAGTTCTAATGTCCCCTGAAATTACTATATCCGCAGTGGCTAAGGATTGTTTTGTTAAGAGGCAATGTCAGCTCAGAAGATTACAAAGATTCCTAAAGACAACTGGCGGATACAAATTAGGTATCTTATAACGCAATCAAAAATATATCATAATGAAGTTAAAAAGCTCCTAAGGTTAGCTACTTTAAGTACCCAACCCCAGTTCTAATGTCCCCTGAAATTTTTATATCCGCAGTGGCTAAGGATTGTTTTGTTAAGAAGCAAAGTCATCTCAGGAGATTACAAAGATCTCTAAGGTTAGCTACTTTAAGTACACAACCCCAGTACCCAAGTCTCCGGAAAATACCGTATCCGCTCTGGCTTTTCCGTTTCCTACCAGCAGGATAAAAAGTGATCACTGCATTCCAGTGATGTTCCCGGCGTTCTTCTTGACGTTCAAAATTACTAAGTCATGTTTTTACCTATTTCGTTAAATTTTAAGAAACTTTTAACTGATAGTTCACGCAAAAGAACCGACAAGTGATGTATGAAAACTGACACTTGATGTATCATAACTGTGAGTTAACGTATCACAAGAGACGATTGGAGAGCACTTTCATTCGTCACCTGTCAGCTTTGATAGCCAACTATAACTTTAAATGATGAATCAGCTAGTGAATGCACGCGAGATGCTACACTTTGTAACTAAAAAATCGAATTTCATTAGTTCGGATTTTCATTTTCTAATATGATTTAAAATGATAAAATAACAATTATATCAAGATAAAGAAACAATGAAACGAAATAATGATAAAATGATAATTGAACATTGACGTTTTCCGCTTGATTGTGGGTTTCCATATGTTGCGTATTTTTTATATTAAGTTGGCTTAATACGTTGTTGGACAAAATATATGCGGATTCGTTGAATTTTTTTTGAAAGCAGTGTTCCTTCTTATGAATGATCTCAGCTTGGGACTACTCGATGTTATGTTGATGAGTCCAAACCTGCTCTGCTATTCTCGATTAGCAGGTTTCGCCTCGCTGTGTATGTTTCTTGGGAAAACCCGGGAAAACCAGGAAAAACCTGCAGCACCACATCATCTAAAGATCTTCATCTGCCAATGTTTTTTCATAAAACAAAATGCAGGGTGTTTCCAGAGGGTTCAATAAATTCAAGACATCGCCAGAACATTTAGTGACACGACAATCGTCAAACTTAAACCAGTCCATTTCGTCTTTGACCAATGCGTAATAATGACCAGATTCAATGCCAGAACCGCAGTGAATAATGCTATATTGAAGTGTTCATCTATTTCGAACCTTTGTAAGAGTTTGGTGCTTCCATCAGAGGTTGAGTCATTTTATGACATATTACATAATGGAAGTCCGAACTGATTAAATTCACTGCTGTGAAATTCACTGCAAAATAGTTTGTACTTCCAAACACTAGGACACTATTTTCGACGTGCCTTTCACCAATTAAATTGGCGTCTTTAGAAGATGCAGTCTACTTATCCCAACTTGGTGAAAATGGAAAAATAATAGTAGAAAATGTTTGACTTCATGATGAAAAGTTGGTATAAATTTTTCACAATGAGGCATATTATTTTCATAATTATTTACCGTAATTGTTCCTAGAAGTCGATCGTCTAATGATATGGGAAGGTAAAATTTGCAATTTAGTCGCTCGTCTCAACAATTTTTCCGCATCTTGCGGATTTCCTGGCCACCCTTCCAGAATGAGATCATCAATAGCCAGAAGTTGGTCTCCGACAGATAGAGCCCCACACCTATCTGCTGTACTTGCTGGTATGATGTTTTCCACATAAAATCTGAAAAACAATACATGAAATAATCCAAAACGATGAAAATTCAATTAATTATATCTATAACAAATATTAAGTATTTGAATGATATTTTAAATGCATATATAGAATACTTATGTGGCCGTCATTTTCTTAAATATCGGGTCTTCCAACAGGGACTTGTTGAAGCTGTCAAATTAGTTGTCATTCATTCAGTCTGTTTTGTCACTATGGCGAATATAGCATTCAATAACACGAGCAAATAATAAAAATAAACTATGTTTTATTTGAATTTGAAGAAAGGAAGAGCTTAATGAAAGACCCCATATCATGACTCCGGCCGTGAAAGCCGGAAGAAAATAACATCCGGCCTGACAGTCCTGTTGATATTTCGCAGCATCCGCAGTCAACACATATACTACTGATGATGTCTAGCGCAGCAGCAGACGAAACGTATGATACTTCAGATTCTATTTGACCACGGCTTACCAGCCCCGATTTCATTCTCTTCAATAGTCAGTTGCTTTGTCATGAATTCATTCAAATTGAAGAAATAATGTATTGAAATGAAACAAAGAATTGTAGTTCAATTTTGGTAGGAATGTATGAGTTAAAGTAATTTCCGCAGGCTACAGAAACATCAGAGCAGTTCATGTGAATGTGAACAAAAATGTTTTCTGTTCCGAATTTTGAATTACTGTCGAAATTCAAATCTCTTGTATGATGATGAAAGTAAGAGAACTGTGATAATTGTAACTGGACTCAAAATGTTGAACTGCGATTAAGTACAAATAATTAGATAACTATTCACAAGCCACCGAAAAGTTGTCGGAAACAGTTCGAATTCCATACTTTCCTCATTAAAAAGAGGAAATGAAGCTATATCCGGATAAAATAATGATACATCTTCACAATTTATTGCAGAAAATGAGATATCATGATAGTGGAAAATATAATCATCTGAAAATTTCTATGATGATTATTTTAAAAAATTTACCAACATCGTTGCTTTTCCTCTGACACTTTAGAGTAAATTTCAGCGGGAGGCAGATTAGCCTAAACTTTGAGATATTTCATTTCATTGTATTGATACATTTTTTGATATAATTTTTAAAGTACCTGGGGAGTGGTGATATGAATGTTACCCCTTTGCATGTAACGATTCTTACTTGGTGCTTGAGTAAAGGTCAGTTAGCTTTCGAAACAACTAACATCTTGCAAACATAAAAATCGTTTTCTATAATCCCATTGAGTGAATTAAGTCACTGTTCAACGCAACACTATCCATTTCATTGAATCCTATTTGATAATTAAGAAAATAAATAAAGAAAGACCAAAACCAAACCGATTCTACTACCTCGATAGCACAACTGTTTTTTTTTCTGTTTGACTACCAAAAGAAAAGAATTGATGACTTCAACAATCAACCACCATTTTTGCATCACAGAATAGTGTATTCTCCCATACGAGGATGACTTTCAACTAAAACACAAATAACGTTATAAAGCTTGGCAGAAAGTATTAAGCAAATACAAATACAAAAACAAATACAAAACATATTCGACTACATGAATCAGTCATCATTCTCACTGAAGAATTAGATACCATTCATAAAGTCTCATGCTATATTAACACTGTACCTGGAGAAGTATTAATGATCATTACGGACTCTCTTAACTCCCTGGCAACGAACTGGCCAATAAACATACTCGAAAAGTTCTAGAAAATCCAACAATTACTTGCGAAATAAAACATTTCCAATAGACCAACCTCTCCAAATAAAATCTTATTAACCAATATATTTCACGTGCATGATATGCAAATTACTTAAATACATAGTAAATTAACGCCTGATATGTGCCCTACAAGCAAAAATTGAATTATAGCATAACAATCGAGTTTCAGATCTCACGAATCCACCTGAGATGATATAATAAGAAGAGAACTATTCACGAAACGTTTGTAAACCAACAGAAGTATCTGACAATTTATTTTATCAATAAAGCTCTCGTGACTGCTTCGCGTTATCGTATTCTGGACAAAACAGAACAATGGGATTGTGATGGAAATACATTAGTATTTATACACAAGAAATTGCTTTATTTTCTCGGGAAAAATGCGGAAAAAGCACAAAAACTACGGAGGTGAACAACAGAAATTTATCATTCGTATGCCATATCAAAATTTCAGGGATAGCGTTTGACAAAAAGTTACATGGGAAGTTACTTTGTTATCATTTCAAAAAAGAATAAACTTGCTCAAACAATTGGCTTATCAACAATGAGGAGCAGAAGGCTCAACATTGCTATTGCTGTATAGATCGTAGATAGGGTTCACTATAGATTATGGACACATTGTTTATGCATCTATTGAACGAAAAAAAAAATAGCCGACTGGATTCGGTGCAGAAACCGAAGGACTCTAAGAACATCAAAACTCTACCATCATGACTTCCATTACACTACTTGTATCTGTATCTGTAGGGAGGGTGATAGTAGGGCCACAACACTAAGGCCACGTGTGACCAATTGTACATCCTCCCGAGGAGTTGTCTTCCTAGGTCATCGTCCATCCTGTCCATTCCAGGAAGGTGGACAGGTCACTAGGAGACATCTGCTTTATATCGGCAGGTGTAGGCCAAGACTCGCCAAACACAACCTCTCTTATTGACGATAACTCCGGACACTCGCATAGGACATGCCTGACACATATTTCGCATAGAGGTGTATCTACTAGCCCCATGAAAATCTCTGCCAGAATAGGACTAAGTGGGTTTCCCATTATGAGACCTTTGCAAGATGAGTGAAACTTTTCAATGAATTGAAAGTAATTCTGTGACAAACATAACGTAAGCAAGTCTAATATTTTATTTTTCACTACTGGATTGATAGAGTTTTTGTTCAATAGATTCTCCACCAAAGTAATCGTTTCATTTGAAGGGATACTGGGAAATAGATTCTTTACATCGAATGAAATCAATTTGGCAATATTTTGAATTTTATTGATCAAATGGTATGAATATTTCATCAGCTCGGACTTCCATTGTCTAATCTAATATAAAATGATTTGAAACCCTGAAAAAACAATTACAAAATTAATAAGGTTAACCGAAAATAACAATTTTATTAAACAAAAACTGAATTTACTAAAAATTAACATACAAGCTACAACCAAACAAATGAAAT
>WOGN01008938.1:0-11043 GCA_015342105.1 Leptinotarsa texana
AAGTTTCGGGATATTTATCAATAATTTTTTTGGTTATAATCTTTATAGCTGAAGAAAGAATGATTTTTTTGATTACTCTTATATTATTAACAACTGTATGAATTATGTAATTTATGATTTGTTTATCCCGTTGACCCCTTTCACATGATTCGATCATGGGCTTTAGAAATTGTTCCAATGGAATTTGGAATGTCTGCCACATAAAATTTTGATTACAATCGAACTGATGAGTGGAATTTAGATTACTGACACTTTCTGCATTCAAATTTTCCTGAAAATTGTCCTCAGGACAAATATCGGCAATCAATAAACTGTTGTTCAAAACAGAGTCGTTCGAAGCTAGTAAACAACTCCCACTAGTGACTGAATCTAGAAGGGTGGTCGTCGATGTTCCTGATATATTGGTGATGTTAGAAAGACAAACATCTTCTTGCCATTACTAAAAATGCTTGAGAATTATATTTCCGTCTACAGGTGTTCCATCTCTTTCAAGCACCAAACTCGATCCATTGATATCAAGCTTCTGGGAAACTGGAATGGAATATTCAAGAATCAGAACACCTTAAAATTTCGCTTTTTCTTTAAAAAGTAGTTCATTACCATTGTGTTCATATTTTGGAAAATACATTTTTGTGAAAAGTGCAATTTATTCATATCATGATCAACTAGAATTAATTTATTAGTACCTATAGATACGATTTTCAATGAAGTTTTGTATTTATGTGGTTATTTCGTATGGAAAAATTTTAAAGAAAAATCACCTTTCATGATAGTTCTCTCTTGTGAATCCTCTTCATCTTCCTTTAAATATACCAGATTTTTTTTCTTCCTGGTGACGTCCCAAACTTTGAGAAATATAAGAGACATCTGCAATATACAATACAAGAGACATCTGCAATAAACTTGCCTCGATGTGATATTTTTCTGCAGGAATTTCAGATAGATTCTTGCGAATAGTTCCTACAATTGTTATCCTATGAGTTTCCACCATATGCTCTACAATGTCCAAGCTTGTCAACCAATTGTCCATTGTAATATCTCTTTCCGAATCATATGAAGGAGCACACATTCTTTTCACAACTTCATATGTTTTATTTGAAATATTGTACAGACCATTGGGTTGAAGTCCAACATGAACTTTTTAATTGACGATGTAACAAGTTCTTGCATCATTTTTTATGAGTACTGTTTGGAACCTTTGATGTAGTAATGAATATTACTGGAGTTTTTTCCCAACACCAAATCGTTATTTTTACACCTCGACACGTGTTTCGATCACCAAGTGATCATCTTCAAGAGGAATATGGAACTGTTTCATATTTCTCTTGAAGATGATCACTTAGTGATCGAAACACGTGTCGAGGTGTGAAAATGAAGATTTGGTGTTGGGAAAAAACTCCAGTAATATTCTTGCATCAGTCAACGCGAACACTTTTATTCCATAACGGGCTGGTTTCTCGGGAATGTATATGCGAAAACCACAGCGGCATGCAAACATTTCATTCAATGTTACATAGGAACCTGGAGTGTAGCACTCCTTACAGTTGTGTACGAAGCGTTCAAATAAAGTTCTATTGGGGCACAATTTGTCAGTCTTCTTTCTTTCACTTCTCATGTGTACATCATGAACATCATCAATACAATAAGAAGGTAAATCTGCGATGGGCCATTGTTGCACGAATGAATTTGAGGCCAGAGCCATCTTCAGCCCAAAAGTCTTTGGTATTTTTTCTCACACTTTCATATAGACCCATCAAGTAGAGAATCCCAATGACAGCCTTTAGTTCTACAATATTTGTAGGTAGCACATCCAGTGAGTCTTTGTATCTTCGACGAACAATTCAAGCAAATCGATAGTAAAGGAAGCAGATCAACATTCTAATGTATTTGTAATATTATTCGCTCTTACCTTTGTGCCTGGTAAATGTGTCACAAGATTCTGACGTCTATTTCTAACACTAGCTATAGTTGCGTGTTCACTTCTGTATTATTTTTTTTAAGTTTACATAAATAAAATAAACTTGTGTTACATCCGCTTGTAGATTGTTTATTCACTATTTCATATTCAAGCTCCTCATCTGCACTTTCTTCAGATCTTCAGATCGTGATCACTCAATTTACAACGGTCCAAATCTGATTCTGGCTCGCCATCCTCATGTTGAACCTCATCATCAGTTGAAACTTCATCATATAATGTTTGCAGTCTTTGAAGTTTTCTAATATCACCAAGTGGACAAAAACAGCAAAAATCACAAATCTCTCATAGGAGAATTTGGTTACGCCAATACTCTGGCAGTGTCTGTGAGACGATTTTCAAGAAAAGAAGTCTGTCACGATCTGATCAAACTAATCATTTAAGCCACGTGCTGATGTCTAAAAATCCCGAAGCTCCACGATCGTTTGGTGTGATAGAAGACCAAATGTAGATTTAGCAATGGAAATTAGAACTGAATTGTCTCACAGATACTACCCGAGTACAGGAGGGTTAAGCGTCCAGCACAAACGTAACGTTGCTCCTGTGGATTTTTCTTGGTCGCTCATGCAACGAACTAGTAATTTTATACTCTTTTCTTGAGAATTGAGATATGTCCCAATTTTTTCTTTACGAGCCTGACTGCCAAGAGAAAAGTTTTTGTGAAATTGCTGATGGGTTGTTTCATAGTGTCGCTTCAAATTTCCACTTTTAACAATAGCGACAGTTTTATTGCATATAAGACACACTGAACCACTTGAGGCCTATCAGGCGGCATAAAACAATATCCATTCTGCCAAAAACTTTTATTTTTACTGCCAACTTTTGGTTTTTCGGTATCCATATCAATGTACTTACAGAAAATTTTTTTATCAAACGAACAAAAACGACAGAAATCATAAAACAAATGTCCGGTTACTCTGTTGTTTGTGCTGCAACTGATGACCGGCAGTCTGCTTTTAGTGCTTTCCCACTCCTTCACTAGCGATTTCGATACGTGCTCGTGCTTGTTTCAACAAAACAAAACAGGAGCAAGCACACTGAAGTAAAGTAAGTACGTGGTGCGCTTTGGAATGCTCCCGCACAAGTTGTTGAAAAAATGGTACGAAGCGTAATCTATGGATGTTTAGTGTGCATAACATTTTTGAAGATTTGAAAATATCAAAATCGCATCAGTCTGATTTGCGCACACACAGGCTAGATAGGAAAGTCATTTGTGTTATTTCAATTGATAAAGGTATGTTATACCTTATGTACAAATTTTTATATGTACTTGGTATATAATACAATATTTGGGGCGGTCCGCGGGTCAACTTTTCGCGGTCCGTAAACTGACCGTTGTCCGCCTGTTGCTGACCGCGGAGCTAGAGGTTCTAGGTGTTCATGCTTTCATTGATAACACTTTTCCAAAATGATTATTCGAATACCTAATCCAAACAAAATGAGGTACTTAATGAAATTTATCTTTATATACAAAATATACAAAATTTGTGAATTGATGAATTTAAACCACGCTGGGGAATCTCACATAATTCGATGTTGAGTAAGCGGAAGAGAAATATGGGGACGAAATAACATAAGGAGAAGCAGCTCGAAATGCAGAATAAGCAACAGGTGCAGCGGTGAAGGGAGATCTAAGGGAAACAGCAGGAGTTACACCTGGAAGTGCTGCATACGGGGAAGCTAAGATATTATTGTTTATAAGTGCAGCAGTTGGAGCAACAGGAACGATGGGATTTCCAGATGGAGCTGATGAACGTTCTGAAAGTCTAGCGTTGTTACCAGCAGCAGGCACATTGGTCAGTGATGCAGAGGCAATTTTGGTAGAGCCAGGTGCTTCACGTATCCCGGCCTGAGTCATTTTAACTTCTGCTGAAGAGCGTGCTCTAGGTAATTCAGTGGAACTCTCTTCTACATTTCTGCTGGATGGACTTGAGGGAGCTTTCGTTTCTAAATTAGCTGATCTTTCGGCAGCTACGATGGGTGTTTCAGCAAGCAACTTTGTAGGTCTTGATACAAGGGGCGCAGCTTTGGTGATGAGCGGCGCTTCTCTGAATGGAGAGACTAAACCGTTATAGTTTCGGGAAATCACTTGATAGCTCTGGGCAGTTACAACAGCCGGAGCTAGTGCCGGAGATACTGCAACGTGTTGTAGGCTTGGGTCAGCAGACACGGATATAATGGCAACGGCCAAGACTGAAACCTGTAATTGGAGAATATATTCAGAAACTAATCAGTCTGAGACATGTGACTATGTAACAGTTCGCCTTATGAGAAGACGCCCTGTATTTCATTTTTAATTTTGTGGTCTCACATATTTGTTTGAATAGGAAAAATTGAAGTTTATGGGGAATCGAGAAATGTCGGAATATTTCCAAAAGAAAGCGATATCTTTCTGAAGGGGAGTATATAGGATTTGAACGTGCTGAAGGCATATTTCTCAACCACAAGATACAGTGAGTTTTATTCATAGTTAATTTGTAAGGGCCAGACGAAAAAACTCATTATTATTGATAGCTGGAGACACTTTGTTTATGAAACACAGTTGGGTCTTTTGAAAAGTCAGCGATGAGCTGGGAACGGTATGCTAAAAACAAATCAAAGATGGCTGAAATACTTAATGGATCACGAAGTGACCGAAAAATCTAAGTGAGGGAGGTAGAGGGAGTTTCAGATAGGAAGTCCAGAGGTGTCCGTCAGTGGTTTTGGGTTGACGAAAGGTCGAGTTGAGATAAATTAATTAGAGGAGAATTTTTTGTGGGGAGATGAAGTCGAAAAACTGATAAATCATTCGAAAAAGGGGCAAACGAGAGTTCAACCACAAACTATTCGAATAGGTACTTTTGGGAGTCTGGGGAAAAACCCAGTTTTTTCTTTTCTTTTTTGGTTGCCTGTTCAACTGAGTGAAATTTTGTTTTGGTGTCGTGTGTTAAATTCAGTGAAATATAAAAGGATTAGCCGCAATCTACAGCTAAACAGAGGAAGAGAGAGAGCTATTGGTAAGAAAGTTTTAGGGTTTTTTTGTCTGGTGATTAACCATATACTTTTACTGTGGGTTAATATTTATTCAAATAGATTGTGTCATATAGAGTTGCCGAATGAAGAGCATGCTTATGAACATTCAATCGAATGCCGGTTGAGCATTCTCTTACGGTTTAGCTAGGTTAATGTGTTCCTTTTGATGGTTGTATTTTTTTTCTGTTTATTTTGTCCTTTTCATCATATTTGTACCTTTTGCAATTCTTATATTTTTTATTATACTCAATAACTTTGAATACGGTATATTATTGCCGGTTATTATACTGGTAGGAGAAACAGGGGAAAAAGGGGAATGTAGAGTATATTCATATCTCACATAAATAAGGGACTCCTTAGGAAAAGCTCATATAAGAGGTATCAATGGCTTATACCGCCAAAGCGCCTGAAAGGACTCAAGTTTTCTATAGGTGCCTATTTGATAGGAGAAGGTGAGCCAAACTTTTGGAGGGTGATTACTTCTGCAGGCAACACCTAAGATAGTTCTCTAGTAAGTATCATTCTCCATTTCTAAATTTCGAATGGTGACAGCGGCTGCTCTAATTTTAGGTTTTGGCTATAGTTTCCCTATTAAAACTGATAAATATAAAGATGAAGGTATTTTTTGTTTTCCTCTATATACGCCTAGCATTTCTACATTGGCGGCTTCGTTTGGAAAATGAATATTCCTATCAGAAAGTATATTTCGCTTTAAATACAGAGTTCAAACCCATCATAGGAGTTACAATCATAGTCGAAGTACAGGGAGAGTCACGAATAACAAGATAGCTGGACGAAAAATATTTTCAATGACTTTTTCGTAATACGAATATGCAAATCACTTGTGGACATATTTTGTAATAATTTTCAAATATACAGAGTATCCATGAGAAAGTTGAGAGTGTCACGCTGGTTGAAAATTCGAAACAATTCAAATTTGATTGTAATTGTTATGAATTTCAAATAAGAAAACTTGAAAATGAAGAATTCACTCATTCAGTTGGATATTACAAAAGAAGTTATTTTGTATATTTCATATCTCCCTCAATAGTAATGGCGGTTATTATGCTAACGTCTTCAACAGAATTTCTTATGAATTGTGATTTTATTTATTTTATTTTGTATGAATGAATGCATTTTATTCTCCAAATTCCGTGACATAATGACATATGTACTTTCATAAACTATTAGGAATTTGCATCATTTGTGCTCTAGTTTATAAATAGAAAGTGGACACTGAAGATCATTATAGGTTGTTCATGGATATATAAATTTAAATCAAATGAGTCGACTCTATATTAGAGTATTTTTTACGGAAAAACTATATATGATTTCATCTTGATGATTTTTTGTAGGAAAATCCTAAAGTCCCTATAAAAGCGGTGCCTTTGCGGAAGTAGTAATACACATTGGATTTGAATCGCTGGAGATCAAATATATTTTAAAAAACGGTCTCAGGAAGTTTATTCCACATGAACGCAGTTCTCTTAATGAAAGAGTTGTTGAACAATGAAGTTCGAGGTGCACTCAGTTGAACTTCGAAACGATGAGCAGCCACATTCCGTCGCATAGTTTTGATATATATGGCTCTAGATGGAATCAAATTTCCAAGCCACTTGAACACTTTCCGCGGAAGTATCTATAAAAGAGAGACAAATCTCCAATCTTTTTTCGATGTTCTAGACTATCAAGGTCTCAAGAAGTGATGTTCGGGTCTCCAATCAGCTGAAGCTGCTGGATAGAATCCAGCTGAGGCACCATGCATGAGAACAATAATCTGTTCTGTTTAAAATCCAAAGAAGATTTTGCTGGGGTATGCAGAGTTTTCTGGTTTGGAACAGTCTTCCAAGTTTTTGAAAAGCGGTTTTTGCAATTCCAGCGACATGATTTTGGCAAGACATATTGGTGTCCATTTTAACCGCCAACAGACTCATCGAAGCAAAAAGTGGAATTATCGGACCTGACATTATTATTAACCTGTGGTAGAATGCAATAAACTTCCTTCAATACAAAATTTTCATTGCTATTAATATGTCATTGCGACAAATTATTCATTGGTAACATATGATATTTTTCTTTCTTTCATTATAAAAATATTCTTCCCCATCATTTTCAAATAATTAGCTGATGATGAACCTATATAGATTCGAAACATGTACTGATCGATGGTTTTCTTATTCTACCATCAGACGACGATATCAAATTGTGGAGACGACTTTGAGTTTTTCTGCATCGTAAATTATTATATTTGGTGGTAATGAAAAACTCATGATAATGTTTTCGGTTGAGAATGTATTTCCTGATTTACTCAAAGCAAAAAATTGATTTCGAAATCAAATTTTTGGCAACTTTGTTGATGAGAAA
This sequence comes from Leptinotarsa texana, assembly GCA_015342105.1. Classification (NCBI taxonomy): domain Eukaryota; kingdom Metazoa; phylum Arthropoda; class Insecta; order Coleoptera; family Chrysomelidae; genus Leptinotarsa; species Leptinotarsa texana. The sequence goes on from WOGN01008938.1 coordinate 7,352, forward strand.
TGCCAGGTTTTCATAAGCAAAGTTACACAATTCAACAAAAAAATAATCAAAGAAGTTTTATAAAAAGAGAAAATAATATTCTCTAATTTTCTTAAAAAATATTCATGACACTGAAATATTTTTCCACTTACTGAAAGTATTCAACGAAAGAGTATTTGGTTAATCATAGGGAAAAATCGATTTACTTACGAACTGAAGCATTTTTGGTTTTGTGGATGCACAGAAGAAAAAAACTGTTTGAATGTAATGATGAATCCTTCGAGCCGAATATATATACAATTTGGCACTGTTTCACACCCCGTTGATTACAAAACTTTGGGTTGATGCAACTACTTCGTTCTTGACTGTATTTATTAGTGATTTGTATTCTACAGAGTAATATATTCTTCGGGATTTTGTAGATTATGTAATTTTTAACATTCGTGAGGATGTGACTGCATTTGGGAATGATTTTTATCAACCTCAATAGCTCGTGCTGCATATTTTCAACATGAACGTATTTGGAATACTTAATTTATCCGGTTGAGTTGAATACCTGTCAGTTACCAATGGAGAATTATTTCTAGGTAATGATAAATGAAAGTCTGAATAATAATACCATCCATAACATCCATATATTTTACTAGCAGACCCGGTCACGCGATGCTGTGGCTGAGGTTTTTGTTATAATACATTGTAGTAAGCTATTTGACAGTCACGGGGACCATCATGCTTTTCTACATAGATGCCATTTGTGAAATAATATGGCGATCCCCATGGCAGATTGATTAAAATTTTCGTACAGTTGATATTGAACAAATATCAATAGAAAAGAATTGATTTTAAATTTTATTATTATTTTTATAAACTTTTATAGCCGAGTGCAAGGTTAAGTAGCACCTGGTGGCAGAAACAACACAAATACATGGAGTCATCGAAAGAAGCCAGTAGCTACTTGCGTGATATCATGGTCGAGTATTCAATATAGATGATGATTTAGTTAGTTGATTTGATATAATCGAAAGCAGAAAAATCTCATGGACGAAATAAGCACTTGGTTATACCATACTGCCAATTGACAGTTGACTTTGAGATAAAAAGTCTACAAAATGGTTTTTATGACCAAACCAGACCACATACTAGAGTCTGTGAATTCACAGTCAACGCTTGTGAGAAGACAAATTGGAACCTTTTTTAAGACGAGAGCATTTCACTACCTGAGGAGTAGGCAGATTATAGTGTAGTCATAGCTTTTTGAAAATGGCGTTGGAGTCGAAGCCGAAACGTCGAACAACTGAAAACACCAGACTGGACTTCAGATTTTAGGTGTTTTAACTGAAACCTCAAAGGTTCGGTGGGCTTCTGTTGATAACTCCGTGTCCGCGGTTTGTCTCTCCATTTGAGTTTTATATTTGTGTGTATTTGAATATTTTATGAGTGCTTCGGTCTTTGATTTTCCCTGCTTTCGATCCTTGTACTTGAGATATTCATTGTAGATTTTTGAAAAGAGTGGAAATCCTGATGAATTTCTCATTTTAAAGAAAACAAATCAGTTATCATCACCAAAGTGTATTTAGATATTATTAAAATTGAACTGTGTTTTACTCTGTCAGATTTATTTATTTTACGAGAGTCACATATCAAAAGATATACCTACATTATCGCCGTCAGCTACTTTAGAAGTTGCGTAAACAGTTGTTCTATTGTCTTTTAGGAACACTATCGTAGATGTCATTTCTCCAGTATTTTTAATATTTTGTGCAAAGTTAACATTGTCTTGGATTCAGTTTTTAGTTTAATCTACTCAGTGAGTACAACTGCAAATATAATTACCATTTTTTGATCATACCATCACAATTGCCACTACACGAGTGAAATATTGAATGATATTTCATTGATAGAAACCATTAGGTATATGTTTCTTGTATTTCAAGGAGAGAGGAGATTCTACTAGTTTCCAAATTAAAATGCTATAATTTTTTCATTAATAACAGTTTTAAATAGTACAAAATCAATTTCGATTAACCTTTAGAGACTTATTATGTATATATCATCTGTCGTTGTCCTTCACTTATGGTTTCTTTTTCTTAATTGCTTCAATCTTCAACCGCTATAAATATCAAGTTCTTCTGCTTAGCAGAAATCAGCATACTTTTATTTCGAAGTCATTTGAGATTACTGCAAATCGTCCTGACCTATTCAGACAGTATACAGTGCGGTCCATATGTATGGAATAAATTCATTTTTAGCGTTATTATGTACTATGTCTATTTTTATTTTTGAATTGACAACTTATAGTATGAAAATATTATCCCCTCCAACACCCCTTCTTAATTATAAGCACTCCCTCGTAAATTTTAAATAGCAAAGGGGGTCGTGTGGCAACTTGTGAAAAGGGATTTTAGTTCTCTGTTCAGCAATATAAAGTTTTTCAATCATAACTGCAGAAAATTGATTATAAGGATGTGAAATTTTGATAATGTCTCTAGGTATCACAAAACTTCACGTAGAATGAAGATAATAATGCGTCATAATATTTAGAATGTATTTTTCAATGTACTTTACAATTGAATGAAATGTTCAAAATGAACACCATTAACTTCTTGACAATAACCGAGGCGATTTTGGAATTCTCGTACAACATTTTGTATGACCTCGAGGGTTATTTTGTTAATTTCTTCCGTTTTCCTAACTTTTAAATCAGCAATATTGTTTGGTATATTAAAATGTACTTTGGATTTTAAAAAACTCTATGAGAAGTAAACGAGATGAGTCAAATTGGGGGATCTAGCCGGCCATTCGATCGTTCCACGTCTTCTAATCCACCTATCGGGAAAATTCTCGTTTAAATAATTTCTAACTGTACGTGCAAAATGCGGTGGAGCTCCGTCTTGTTGTTATCAAATAGTTCGATTTATTTCCATGATTAACATCAGGAAAATGTATTTGTAATGTAAGCACTAAAAGGTTAATCAAAAAATCTAATTAAACCTCACCATTAACAGTGCCCTCAAAAAAAAAATGAGGGCCAATAATTATATTGTTAATGATACCAGCCCAAACGTTCAATTTTTTAGAATATTGAGTATGAGTCGCACACCTCCAGCGAGGATTTTCTCTGCTCCAATATCTATAATTCTGTCTATCAACTGTTCCGTTTAAATGAAACGTCGCTTCATCAGAAACCACTATTTTGTTTATGCATTGCAAATCTGCGTTCATTCTGTCTACCATTAATTCACAGAATTCTTGCCTTCTATCAATATCATCATCATTTAACTCCTGAACCAACTGAAATTTGGAAGGGTGGTATTTTTGTTTATGCAAAACTCTAAAAATAGATGACTTACTTACATCATTGTCGGCAGCAAGTTCTCGAGTTGTCTTATGTGGATTTTCGTCAATCTCTAGAAGTATATCTAACTTTTTTTCATCAGTGAATTGAAAATTTCTACGTGGTTTTCCATTATTTTTTACATGTCCAGTTTCACGAAAGTTTCTTTCAATTTTGCTAATTGTAGACTGCGACACGTGTTGACCAGGGGATTTATTATTAAAAATTTCACAAACCTCCTTTTGAGTTCTTGTTTTATTACCACAACCAATCATAATTAAAATGTCTATTGTTTGAGTCTCGGAAAAATGAGCCCTAATTCAATTTAATACGCCACAAATATTATAGTGACGTCTTTTAGTAACTTTTAATACCTGAA
>WOGN01008939.1:0-11041 GCA_015342105.1 Leptinotarsa texana
TATTTGTTTGGTTGTAGTTTGTATGTTAATTTTTTGTAAATTCAGTTTTTGTTTAATAAAATTGTTATTTTCGGTTAACCTTATTAATTTTGTAATTTTTTTTCAGGGTTTTCAAATCAATTTATATTAGATTAGACAATGGAAGTCCGAACTGATGATATATTTCAGTTGTCCTGAAGAAGGTGCTAAGCACCACCAAAAGCTTGACAAAAACAATAAGTTTTCTTTCGAATAGCCTAACTGCAACCCCAAAAAACTGTTTTATGTAAGAAATACAACTTGATTATGAATAATGAAAGACACATGAAAACCCATACCGTATGTGCCATAATTACTTGGGGCGAAAGATAGTCAAACAACTAGACACAGCCGAATATCAAAAGTAATCAGAAGAATTTGTTGGAAAAATGGAAAAGAGTTGTAAAGAAAATACTGTAGAGAGCTGAAATCGCTAGGGAACAAAAAAATCCTACAATACTAAACACATCAAAAATAAAAATGGGGAAATATTTACAGAAGATATTGAGACGATGAAAAGGTGGAAGGAACATTTCCAAGAGCTTCTGGGCGCTTAGACTTAGAGCAACTTAGAGGATAGCGAACAAGGACGATGACAGAAGTCCATAATGAAGAATAAATGTCTCTGCAAGAACTACAAGAAATTATAAGAAACTTGAAGATCGTGCAAGCACCAGTCTATGTTCAAATAAAAACTGAACTGATTAAGGAAATGGAACACGAACAAAAGTACTTCTCACAGTATACAACACAATGGGGAAGATAAAGAAAATACCAAAAGACTGGCAAGTATCATTAATAGTAACAAACTTTGAGAAAGAAGACAAGAAAAACTAAATTACCGAGGAATAACGTTGCTTAGTACAGCTATGAAAATACTGTTATCAAATTATATATAAAAGATTTATGCCAATAGTAGAAAACACACTAAAAGAATCGCAAAGTGGTTATAGAAAGGGAAGAAGTTCGTATGACCACACATTTACAGTGAAACAGATATTAGAAAAATACCAACAGCAAAAAAGAAATTATGCATAGCCTTTATAGACCTAGAAAATGCATTCAATAAAGTACCATGACAAAAATTATACTCAATTACCAAGATAACATTAATTGTGTTTAAGTAACAAAAAAAAAATCTGAAACTTTCCCAAGAAAGGAAGAATTTAGGCAAGGTGAAGGATTATATCTAGTAATATTTAGATGAAATAGTGTTTGACCAAAACAAAAAAACTACATGTTGGATACAGAAATCTACAAAGGGTAGACATCTGGGCAGGAGCTTTTGAAGTTCCCAAAAAAGAAACTGCATAAATTTTTGAAAAAATCATTTCTGTGAGTAGATGTATTTAAAATATTTTCGGTCTGACCAGTAGATTTTGATTATTGGAAAATGAAGAAAGGAAAATATAAAATTATGTTTGATTCCTATGGATTCATGTAAAAGATCGAACATTAACTGATGAAGTTATTGAATTGAATTTTATTTGTGTTATGGTTGTGCATGAAGACACCTTTTTTTTCAGATATCATCATTCTTCAATAAAGCCTCCTTTCAGTAACTTTCATTCGGAAATGTTCTGGTTACTAATTTTCGAAAAAAACTTTCATTCAATTGACATCTCGCCATTTTACAGTTCTCTTATTTACATTTAGTCACTCGATATCAATCATAAATCTTCTGAGAGACGTTACACACACGTTTTACTTAGCTCAGCTCTATCGAAGAATTAGCAGAATTTCTAGAAGTGGCTTTTTTTGAAGAGGTTTTTCTGTGTGGTGGTTACGGAGATATTAACTTATTTATTCATCATCAATTATAGCATAGTTACTCCTGGATTCAATTCCTGAACTATCTGGGTTACCTCACAAAATTGACAAGCAAAACTGTGTGCGGAACTGACAATAAACCGTTCAGTCTTGGCAAAGGTTTTTTAAATTTTCTGAAGTTTGAGATCTCATCGGGGAACACCCGAAGTGTCCCCCATTATGTCCTGTCCAAGGAATCAATATGTAAAAGAAATATTGATACAGAAAATCACCTGAATGTTCAACCAACACCTGCAGTAAATAACAACTACTCCATTTATTGTTTGTAAACAATTGTAATTTAACTTGTAATTTAAATTGATTAACACCTTCGAAACTATTTTCACCCCTTATATGGATAATATTATCCACAAAGTATGCATATTTAAAAAAGTGATCAATACATGAAGGAAATCTACAATATTTGGGAGCACATATCAGAAAGGATATTTGTACATGTTTTCTTTTGATCTAATTCGGAAATATGGGAACTAAATTTTGCACTGCTGTTTGTTCATGTGTATTTTGGTTTTCACACTATGCCAGTTTCATATGGTTTCTAAAGATTAATTCACCAGATAATGTGCGAGTATAAATCCAGCATGAATTATTGTATTTTAATACAGTTTAGTGGCTTGTTCATTTCAATGATTATAGATAATTACTTGGGTGAGCTCAAGTTTGGGGAAAAATCTACTTTATAGAGTACTACTTTACAACAGAGTAACTTAATCATTCACTCTTAACTCATTAATTTCTAATATCCATTCACTAAGTAATCCCCTGACAAAATAAAACATGATGATTCATGATATTTTCGGTAGTCTGACTAAATATTTTCTCGAGACAAAATCGATGAACAAACAAAAACAGGACAATGAAGTTCGAGGAATTATTCATTCGCAGGTATGAGACATTTCTATTTCTTTCTATAGGAACTTTTGGACACTAAACAGAGGAGGAAGGCAGAGACAGACTGCTTAGGTCGCTGACCGGATGAAGCAGAAAACCGTAAATCTAGCGACCACATTCAAGGTCCTTTTTACTTACAAAAGAATGTGGAAGATGTATGAACAATGAAGAATACCTTTATATGTCTACATTAGATGTTTGCCCTGAGAATACTAATAAAATACAAAAACAGTCAATCACAAATTTGTAGTTCTGATATTTTGATGCTCAAAGTATAACTACACGTTAAAACATATTAAACAAAGCTCTTGATAATCGAGAAACATTTCACAAAGAAAGTATTGTAATCCAGGAATATCCAATTATGTTTAAACAAGCAGTTTTTTACGAAAATGTTGCCAAGAAATCTGTAAAAATTCGCATAGTACCAAAGTTCGGTCTTAATTTAAGCACGTTTAACGCATCTTCTCAAGTCTATAAAGGGAGATATATCTTGAATGGAAAATACGAGCTTCACTAAAAACATGACGCATAATAGATGAAACTCCATTCAACTCGAACTTCGATATTAATTGAACAATTAGGAATAAAATTGTAGTGAAGTGAGAATTCTGACTTACCACTTAATTTGGAATGAATATAAAGTTAAAGAAAAAACTTAACACTAGATCACTTAGCGAGTTACTGAAATGCAAAGCAAATTTCACTTACTAGCTGTTGTTTGTAAGGGCACTGACAGCACAGAGCGAGTGTATGTGGAGTGTGAACAATTGGATTTGACCGTCGGAAGTGGTGTACGGTATTGATCGTTGAGTAACTTAATTCTCAATTTCATTATATTTTGCATCAGTATCTGTCATAGGTAATTAAAATTTTCCGAAAGAGACAAAATACTGAAATTAAATATTATCAAAATAGTGACAATTCTAATTCATTAAGTATATTAACGACTCATTTTTGCAAAACCTGAACGTAAACGACGACATCCGCCCGCCAAATTCAATTTGATGTCAATGTCAAAAAATCCTTTGAGGGTCTCTGGGTTTCAATTCTCTGTTTAAGCCACATTTCCAGAACTATTGGGAAATGTTTTATGCATCTATCATATCCTGCATATCAAATGAAACGCATTTACGAGACATTATGTGTAAGGATGTAAATATTAGGCAAACAGGGTTGAGGTAGAATAGTTTGGATTTTTTTTCTTGTTCAACAGCCATGCTTCAAATTTCTAAATTGCATTTCCTGTAAAGCTTTCAGTTTATGATAATACAAGCTGAGATAATGCAAAAAAGTGAGGTGAGAAATACTCTTTTTTTCATTGAAGAAAATGTAAACAGATACAATATGATAGAGCTACACGAGTTGCCAACCTTATAAAATTCAAGGCATATGTGAGTTGGCTATTTATATTTTTTATATGACATTGGTGCTGGTCAATTTTTCACTCCGTTACCTAGACTGAATATTGAGAATACTATTTTCAAATGAAAACAATGAAAACAGCAAGTTAGACTCAAATGTAAACAACATGATCTTCAACTACATGAACAACATGAAATCATTAACCGAAATAGCAAATAGCAAATTGAACGTATTGAAATTCAAAGTCCTGATATATTTACAGAAATTATAAGTATTTCAATTCGAATATCAGTGTTGCTTCAACTGCTGTATCATGTATTTCGTGCTCCATGTTCTATGTGTTTTGACAGTAAATTGTCATCTTTCTGACGGAGATTCAATTCCATTCACCGGAAGAACCTATTAAATTTATGTCGTTGATTCCAATTGATTACGTGACAAATATATGTACATGTAAATATAACCATATTGACCAGAAAATAGTCGACTGACTGTTATTAAGTCAGTTCAGGTGTTTCATGATTGGCGGCACTTATATTTGACATGTCATATAAAGAAATATGTAAATTCAACATTATTGTGATTGAAAAATTCTCATTTCACAACATTGAATGCAAATGTGTTGTTACTACATTACAATACTCAACAATGACAATGGGTCTATTATTTTCAGTCTTCTTATGTTATGTGCCAAATATCAGTATAGCCAATCATAAAACGCCGGATATTTATTACATCATTTTTATATGAATGTTATCAATTATTAACGTCAATTTTGAAAGACTGACAGCTAACAACGCTATTTGTTTTTCTACCTACGAATAGTTTCTGAATGGTTTCTCAGCCTCATCGGCAGTAGTGAGTTGATGATGTCCTGTAAAACTATGTTTCAGCATACTTTAACAAAATTAAATTATTGAATAATCGAAACCAATGGTTTCGATATTCTGTAGTTGAAATAACGTAGTGAATAGTTCAAATGACAACGGAAACAGAGTAGCCCTCAGAGCAATGAAAAATAAGTAGAGATTCCCTCCGTATACAAACACAACAGATCTGTAGACAGCCAGGATATCCATCTCTCTCACAGTAAAATTTGGGAAAGTGGACTGACAGAATTGTTTACATTATCCTCTGAACTGGATCCAGGGGCGTGCGGAAAATATGTTAAGAAAATTCAAATGACTATCAACTATTAATTCGATTGAAAATTCCGGAGTCGTCCATCCCATGCTCTATTTGTTGTTTACCTGTGAAATGTTAACATCAACCTGCAAGAATTGCGGAAATCCACAAACAACGCGCGTTTTCACCATCTTCAAAATTACTTTTTACACTAAAAATTAATTATATCGGTCAATAAGCACTCAAATCACCAAAATAACTTCCAAAAACGACGAAATACCGTTATCTATTTCTCGCAGTTGGAGGACTATCTTAAACATAAACAATGTTATTTTGCTTCAGAAACAAGGACAGAAAGGCATCTCTATTTATGTCATTACTCTGAACACCGTACATAAGTAAACAGTTACTTCCATACGGTGCTCTGAGAGAGTAGCCAACTGAAAAAGATTTGTAAATATGTTGATAGATGGTGCAAGAATCGAAATCTGTCGCGCGTATTTTGTTCAGATACTTCATAGGTCGCAACTGGCGAGCAGCGATACAGCAACATAGTATTTTATATTTAGAAAGGGTCCAAGTGATCACACCAGGAATATTCTGGATATTCTATGCAAAATAAATATATTTGCTGCATTTCATATCTCTTTTTTATATGGTATGGTTCATTTTAGTTCTTATTTAGTTCTTTATTCACTCAGACAAAAGAGGTCTTCACTAAAAAACAGGAACAGGAAATTTTTCAGAGAAGACGAGAACAGGGATACGCACCTGGAAATAATCTAATATACATCTTATTACGCTACAAAGGTTACAAATACCTACATTTCTGTGATACTTGAAGCTTCACTACTGAATGAGTATAAATTTGAGCTTCCATGTCTTCCATTCGTAACATAAGATTGTAATTTCATGAATGAATTCAGTGTTTTATCTAGTAATGTTACCCAGATTGGTGCTGAAGAGGCAATAAGACAAGTGTCTTATTCCGAAACATCGATATCCATAACTGAGGTTGTCTACACATTTTTGTGAAGAGTTCATTTAGAAAGTAATTTCTTTTTTCCTTTCTTTGGAAAATTCACATAATTTTTGTATAAAGATGAAGAAGCAGAAAGCCAAAACCTTTCTTTCCCAAAAATCGATTTCTCCTAAAAATATACCCCTTTCAATTCAAACAAATATTATCCGAAGTGATATTTTTCTAACATTATGAATTGATCTTTTTTCCATTCTATTTTTTGCTATCACTTATACACTTTTTGATTAAATTATATTGATAGAATTACGATAATGACAACACGAAAATATTTAATTATTTTTGGAAAAAATTTTCATTTACGATTTAGGAGTTGAATATGATTTCTTTTACACCAGGCACAAAAATATGTTTCCAGTTGCTCATTCTGTGTTCTGAGACCAGAATGAGTTTTAAATTTCACAGAAAGGTGACGCCCTCCAAGCTGGTTTCACTTTAATTTGGAACAAATGTGAAATTTATAACTTCATATACAAAAAATACTTACCTCTAAAACGAACTGGGCCATAGAAACATTAAGTAATGTACTATATAGAAAATCTTGTTTTCATAAAATTTATTGGAGAAAATATATTTTTATTAGGTTTAGTGAAATAAGTGTATGGGGTGAAATATTTTGATTATTTCTGAAAGAAAAACGTGTGAATTCTGATTCGAGTGAATAATTTTGCAAAATTTTCAGTTAGCAGAAGTGCAAGATTACTTGTATAATAATATTGAATTACTTTATTAAAATGCTAAAACTACAGTAGAACTCTAATGATCTACTAGTATTTGGACACTTAAATTGAACTTTGACAAAAAAACAGGCTTATTAAAGAAAAATATCAAATGACTGACAATAATGAATTGATTGTACCTAATTCAAGATTTCAAACACCATCTTATCACCGTAAATAAGAAAAATGGGACGAGAGTATGATGAAAGTAGTATGTACTCACATATATACAAAATTACTGCATAAACATGTCCTTCTCCCGCATAGTCTTCGCTCACTGTTTGCAAAGTGACCTTACTTTGCAAACAATGTGCAAAAATGTGCATGAAAAATGATTTATCCAAAAAGGGATCCAGGTAAGTAGCGATAGTGATGGTTGAAGTACAAAAAATTGGATTCCTACTTTACACGCAAAAGTGATTATGAATATAAAAAATATATATCTAATTACAATTTAAATAATAGAGAACGCCATTTTGTTATAATACTTAATTACGACTTAATTACTACTTAATTACGTATATTTATGCTACCTAATTTGTATTTGCAACAGAGGTGTTAGAAAAACCATTAACATATAAAACTGGAAAATATGAAAAATGTGTTATTCACTCGTTTAGATACCTGTTGGGCTAACTATCCCAGAAAAATAAAATATACAACTGGTGGAATTGTACGATTTTGACATTTTGCAGAAATTTATGATAATAAGCAACTTGGGATCTTGAAAGGAAACTTCGAAATTCAAATAGTCCTTGTTGCAAATAATAATTTGGACTATTTATCTGAGAAGTATGCCAACCAAAACAATAATAATGTAAAAGTGTTACCATATCTAATACTAATACACTGTTGTTTCTTTTGCAGTACTCGTAACGTTGCTGTTATTATCGTCTTCATCTGAGTTGTACTCTTCGGCAGCAGTTAATTTTCTAGCAGCAGCTTCCTGAGCTTGTCTTGAAGAGAAAAAATATTCAACAGAAAATATCTATGAATGAACAATCAGAGAATGATAAGCTTGGTCTTTTTTGAACCAGAATAATTGAATGGACGCAAAACTGTTGTGGATTTGGAAATAAAAAAACATTGCCTGATTATTATACGAAAGTTCAGAAGAAAACCAAAAGTTTCGTCAATTCTATTTAATGTACTTATTCCTGGGACAATTCAACTGATATGGTAAAAAGTGTTGGAAAAGCTAATTTAGGCAAATTCTCATTCCTCAGAATTTGCCTTAAAATCATATACCTAGATAGAGGTGTTATTTGATGATGAAGTTGGATGAAATTATTCTGATTTTTGCCGAGTTTAATGCAAAGAAGTTTGTGATATGAATAACCAAATGATATAAATGAATTGACTTTGTGTCATAGACAATTTGTTACTGCCATTTTTCAGTGTTATTGCATTTTAATTGCTGTCATATACCAAATATAAGTTCTAAAATTAGCACTAAAACTTCAATTTGACGGTTCGAATCTATAAGAGGAGTTTTTTTATTGTATTAACTAGTTATTAGATTATATTTTTGGTCTTTAAACTCTTTTGTTTGATTCGATTGAGATACTTGGTCGGCTGTTCTTGTTACCGTTAACCATTTTTTCATTCAAAATCCAAAGAGTGTAACTTTGTATGTTGTCATTTCAAACCATTTTCAATAGTTCTGCTTTTATTAGGATCTCCATTCGAGGTTTTCTCATGTTGAAGTTGTGTTTTTTTGACAAATTAGATAATATTCAGCATTTTCATTTTTGGAATTTGTTTTCGAGGAATTTGAATATTGCGAGTGAACCAAGTACCTATTGTTTGTTATATCGATTCATGAAAAAATATAAAAAGCAGAAAAAAAATTGTTATTCAAAAACAAAACTTTAGAATCAAGCCCAAGTCAATGAAAAAATAATTGACCAAAGAAAAAAGATTCAAGAAAGCGAAATAATCGATCACAGTCATGATTTTCTTTAGTTTTGATGATTATTTAACAATTCTGCTGATGAAATTCCAAAAATAAATGACAACAAACTCAATGATTTTGCAAAATTTCTTTTTTTAACTCTGGATCAACTGCTCCTATAGAACTCAAATATCACTGCGTCTTGCAAGAATTGCAGGTGGCAGACATTTTGGCAAAGATATTTCACAGCTTTATGTGAACAAACTAAATATTTGTACATCTTGTCAAACCTAGGAAGCGACTTCAAAGTCTCGGTAGTTCCGATATTGCAGCAGTTGCGGAGAAATTTTCTCAGAGACATGAAGAAATACACATACACATGAGAAGAGTTGGAATGGTGATTTGAATAAGGATTGCTTGCACCAATTTCAAAAGGGCAGAGACTTATGAATGCAGAAGAATTCATATCTAAAATTCAAATCCAACAAAAAATCGAGTGAGTATCATAGGAAAATGAATTACGACAATTACAAAAGGTGGTTGGAAGAAATGTCAATTCCCAGTGTTCCAGAAAAATCGTTTTGTTTATACACAATGCCCCATACTAAAATGTTCAGTAAGAAAAGTACCCAAACATGTCCTCGAGGAAAGATGAGAAGATGACGGAACATTCATTTCACAGATGATATGCTGAACATAGATCTCTATACCATTATTGAAATCCATAAACCACGATTTAAGTTGTATGAAATTGATAGAATTATGGAAAATCATGGACATACTGTACTCAGATTGCCTCCTTATTGAACCCGAAATAAAAAGCAATACAGACTGCTTGAAAACAAAGTCATTTGAATTCAATAACGTAAATACCGCATTATGTACTATATATCTAAACTAATGATTGATTATCAATTGAAAAAATCGTCGTTGCTACTTGTGGTGACGACTGTACCCTCACACCAATTTAAAACCCAAATAGGCGCACCAAGTCGCTAAGTAAATTTCAGCCTTTTCCATCCTAATCGTTCTCTGTCAGTGCTGTACGCAGGTGGTGACAAGTCGCTTCTTAGATTTGACAAGTTGTACAGTTGATAGGTCGTGAAAGTGGTTCAAATACTTCAACCGTGTCTTTTGATTGAATGAAAAATTATTCTGTTCAGAAAAAATCTCTCCGTGAGCCTAATTGAAATATGGTTGACTGATAAAAGTTTGACTTAATGCGCCTGAAAAGAAGCAAAAGCCAAACACGTTGGGAGAGAGATAACTGATAAAAGTGACATTTGACAAGAATAGTTTCATGAGAGATTTATAATTCATAATCAGTATAAGTTGATCGCGGGAATAGATTTGACATTCTTTTTTTGCATGTAATGCGTCACGAAGTGAAAGTAGATAATGATTTGCTGAATTTTGATATAATAACTCCTCTTCAAAGTAAAATATAGTTCTTAATATACCAATATAACTTATTCTAGACCTTCACGCTTACCTTTTCTGTTGCTCGTACGCTTGAGTTTGTAAATTTTCTTCGTCTCGTTCTTTCTGTTTCTTCTTGAGGAACATATAAGCCAGATATACAAACAATAGAACTAGTGGAATAATTATTGCCAGAACGGCTCCAGAGGCAATGGCTGATTGGCGCTGAGAATATTCTTGTTGACCTATGAGTTATCAGTCCATGTTAGTGTTGTACACTGGTGATTTTGTTTTTTTTGCCTTACAAATATTTCAATCTGCATTCATCAGATACTATTTAAATTATCACCCATATCAAAATTAATTATTTCTTGGTGTCAAGAAAATATCACAAATATTCAAAGAAATATTGCACATTGATTTTTTATTTTACCCGGTTTCTGGAGAACAATTTTTTTGGAGTCGCAGATTTGTCTACTCGTCGAAAAAAAACAGTATTTTCCGGAATTGTTACGTACGTTACTTCTGATCTTATCGTATTGTAACGAATTAAAGAACTAACTGTCTTAAACTAATTTATTTTTACAATGTTTCCGTAAATAATTTATTTACACACGTTTACTTTACCTGCACAATGTGTTAACAGCTCGCTTTCTAAGTACAGACTGACTGTCGAACAGGGAAGCGCCGTTTATATCGCGGCAACGAACATTGCCGATCTTTTCTCGTCATTTCGACACG
>WOGN01008940.1:0-11041 GCA_015342105.1 Leptinotarsa texana
TATTTCAAGCATTCTGGCTGAAAAAACCAGACATCACCAGAAGATAGCAAATGAGACTTTGCCGAAACGTTGTGAAAATGATTCTTATGGGGATAAAATACACAGAACACGGAGCGAAACGGAGTCGCCACTTCTTTGTTGCCCCTTGGCCTCCAAACTCCAAATTCGGCCCTGTTTAACACTTCAATGGGTTTTTCCGAAAATTTTATATAGTTTCAATTATTCAATACTATCACATAAATATTTGTTTTAAAACTAATAAAGTCATGTCAGAGTATTTTTTATATCGTGATTATCAATTTCAACCTCAAATTGGAAATGAATGTGGGTAATGTTCCAGATACAAACTGGAATATTTAAAATGTCAGATATCGAAGGTGAAAAGTTAAATATAAATACGTATTTACGTTCAAATACGTATAAATAAACGATTACAATTGGAAAAACAATGAAAAAAGTTCCTCTCCCCAAAATACAAGGGCAGAAATGAAATATCGTATTTGGAAAACGTATCTGAAGAACTTGGCTTGTCATTCAGAAACGAAGTAACTGAAGTGACCATATCAAATAGTAGTTATTGAATAGATTTTCACTGTTGAAATTGGTCGAAATGATACGTCGGCCAAACCGGAAGTTATCTGCAAACTCGACTTACAAAACATATTAGAACTTCTAAGAAATTAAATAACAAGAATCCCACAGTCCTCGACGGTCGGTATCCAGGCGGTTCGGTATCCTCGCACTAGTTTCGACTTCTGAGGGTTGTCGTTTGTAGGGGTGCGGCAGCTGGTTAACGGAAAAACAGATTTTAAACAGATTTTTGTTTCAAACATGAAAGAGAATATGTACACATCTTTGACTTTGAACATCAAAGACATTCCATATACCTAGATGTCCAATCATATTTATTTAAAAATATTCTGTTCAGAATTATACATATCCTCAAACATTACAGTGTCAACACTGAACGAGGTTTTGGTGGTCGTAACACTACAAATTTCAATTTAATCAGCAAAATACGAAAGTAATGCCCTTTTCTTCTCCTCATTCTTTCTCACATCAATAAAAAGAGGAACCACTTTATGAACAATGAAGATAAAACTATTTATTTATTGATATCATTTGTGTGAAGTCTCCATTATTCTCCGGAGGTATTGAAAAAAATTATGTTTATAGAAGAAATTAGTCAAAAGTTTTTTTTTAGTTGGTGATTAATTTCATTAAAAACGTATTATTGCTTATAATATTCAAAAGACTATGGTTATAAGCGATATGTATTGTGGAAAGGATTTTATCAGAACTTATTGTTATAAAGGTCTCTAAAAATGTAATAACTTAATTAAATTCAAAACTTTGGCCAGGAAACAATTATTTACCTGGTATCAACCAACCTTCCTGAAAACGAGTCATTGGTGCTAGCTGACGAGTAATAAAATAAAAATAAATTTCATAAATAAAAGCAGTTCCTCATTAAATAGATGTTCGTAATAATAGTCCCATGGTTTCGTTTTAATAACTTTCTCAATTGTGCTAAGAATCGCAAGTTAAAAGGCAAGACCTCGTTAATAATTGGCTCACCCTGTCTACCAGCAACTCAGGGTTGCTTTTGATGAGGCGTGTGTAAAGACCCGTTGACTGTACTGTAGCTTAATAATCCGCTAGCCAGCATGCCTTAAATAGGTATTGCCCGAAAATATAACATAAAGTGCCCTCTCTTCAAATTCCACGACCCACATCGTCGGGAAAATGACCCGGAAAAATTATATATTCATAAAAATATATCCATAAATATTTGAGAACCGGCCGAGCTGTCTCGGTCAGTTAAACTTGCTGTTTTAAATATAAGGGCAGGGCTTTAATGGCGACGAGACTTTACTCGTGGCATTTCCTAGGATAAACGACGTTAGGGGCATTAACTGGAAACCGTTTCGGACGGGCGCCGACCCAAAAAAAAAACGCGAACGGCAAAGAAAGCCAAGTTTTTATTTTTGTGTTACCAGATTTTTGCTTTTTCCCGCTTCGATTCGCGATTCGGAAAAATCAAGTTCTGCTCTAGATATTTATGATTTAACGCCGAAAGAGATGAAGGGGAAACAAAATCTCCGAAACTATTATGCAAATAATTATCAAACGAATTTCTGTTACCAGATAGCCTCTTTTCAGCTTATTACTTCATGATATCGTTAAGCGGAGATTTTGGCCTCGAAGATGAGCCCCAAAATGGTCGACCTACAGGAGAGGAACAGGTCAACAGAAGAGGTCCAATCTTGCTCTACGACAACGCCCGTCCGCAAATTTCCAAAATCAGCGGGTGCAGCCTATTCGAACTTTCAGTCAAGAATAACAATATAAGGGGACTCATGGAAGGGGGAAATATGGAAGTCATCTTTACTGTTGATGTATAGTCTATCCATTCCCAATTGGAACGGCAATAAAAATAAGAGTGCAGTCATAAACATTTCTTGCCTGTGGCCCCTAGTCGCCCAGATAGTTGGTCTACGTGCTATCAAATGTAGTTGAGGAATAAAGGCTTGGCTAGCTGGACTGGCTGAATACTAATTTTTTGTCCGGTTCACAATATATCTTTATCAATGCCGTGTGTTCGTAAGGTTGGATGAGGTAGTGAGTGGTTTTGCACCGATATTTGAAAACTTTTCCTAGAGATCAATCACCATAACACCAAACTGATATTTTTACACTCGACGCGCGTTTCGCTAACAAGTTTAGTATCTTCAGGTAAAGCAAACTGATACTGAATCTAAAGACAAGGGTTAGATGTTTACATACCTAAAGTTTTTTGGTCCGATGTGGTCTTTGTTTGTTAAACGATGATTATCCTAATTGATTTTTCGGTAATTAACTAGTGGAACCACTACCTGCAAGTTAATTTGTCAACAATAAATTGAAAAGCGGACAATATTAACGACATCAATATGGTTTTCTGAAGATCTTTTGAAACAAATGATAACAGTACGTGTGAGGAATCTGTGTCAATCGACAGGGATCCGAAATTTGAAAATAAGAACTTACATGTTCAAGTTTAGCGAGTAATTTTGAATATTCATGAAAGCTTGAAGAAGGATAACTGTCACACTTCACAGAATACTATTCTGTGAATAGAATATGCGAGTTATCGAAACTATCTCGTTCAACAGTTCTTCGAGTCATTAAAATAGGGGATGTCATTGACCATGCATTGAAACGAAAACAAAGAAATAAAAAATTCGCAAACGTTGATGGTGCTACAAAAGATGTGATTCGGCGAACAATATTGATTTCTAGGTAACCGTGAAAATATCAAGCTTATGACAGTTTGGTGACTTTTATAAGTAATTGATAAATGGTTATTGACGGTGTTTAAAAAAATCGCCAAAAATGAATGCAAATATTGATTATTCAAACGAAGTTCTTATGAAAATCTTGAAAAAAAAACAATTAAAAAATCAATTTAACAGAAAATAACATTTTTTCTTTACCGAAAAGTGAAATTACAAAGAAATAACATGCAAGCAACAACCAAACAAATGAATATTGAAATATTAATAAAAGCTGAAAAATTAAAATATAAATTATTATTAACGAAAAATGAAAAATAAAAATTAAAAGATTACAAACCAAATTATGTCACGACGTTTCGATTGTTAGTATCCACAATCGTCTTCGGGTGATAACAATTATAATAATAATAATAATAATAATAAAATTGTTATTTTTGATTATTCTTATTGATTTTCCAATTGTTTTTTTCAGGATTTTCAAATCAATTTATATTATATTAGACAATGGAATCCGAACTGATGAAATGAGGAACTTTAAATTTCTTCTTGAAGTTGAAAATTGAATAGTGCCTAAATTCACTGCGTGGATAGTTACATTTTCTATTTGAATCTTATATAAAACTGCTCGTGATAAGAGAGGAGGAGTGTCTAGGAACAATAGAAGTATTCTGGTTGCGAGTGTGAGATTTATTTTGGGATGAAAATGTCACATATCTCCTTAATAGATAATCTGGTTTCTTTCTCAACAAAATTTCATGAGTTGCCACAAGCAGATGGAGGAAACGAATTTTCTCAAGCAGTCAGATTCTTTGAATTTTTCTGACATTTGGTCGTAATTACTAATTCAATATGACAAGCGGATGCAGTTGTTCTGTTTTTTTAAAGGCGCATTGCGCCAGCTTGTGTCAATGCAATGATTATTTTGTATGTGTACATATATAATAGCTGTCATAAGCGAATTATTACTTTTATAGGATTAAATGTAGATACTAATAATCTACATATACAAAATTAGTATCATCATTTTGAGCCATGTTTCACCTAATGAAAAAATATTATGTGCTTGCTGGTTAGATTTTTATAATACTGTCAACAGTATATGTCTATCGCACTGAGCGTTTGTCCGACGAGAGAGGAGGAGCCTGACTTATTCGTGGGAGGAAGGGAAGGCAGACAGACTGGCATTGTAACGCGTTAGGTGACGAAGCGGTTTAACCCCCATTAGAATTTATCAATTCAAATAAATGTAGTCTAGAATACTGAAAAAACACGCTTTGAAAAAACATAGAACTAAAAATGTGAAAATATTTTTAAAATACGCTCAAAACAATAACAAACGAAAAATACTAGTATCATTGTGAAAAAAGCGACGGGCGCTTGATATTCAAAAAATATGGTACGAAGCGCCCACGCTTTTTCCACAACAATGCTAGTATTTTCCGTTCGTTATCGTTTTAAGCTTATTTGAAGAAAATCATTTTCAACTTTTTAGTTTGATTTTCTTTAAAAGCGAGTCTTTTAGTTTTTAAACTATATTTATTTTTCATTTTTCTGTTTCGTATGCTATAAAAGCGTGTTTTGTAGTCTGTTTAAACTACCTATATTTATTTTATCTGAACTTTGGCATCAATCAGTCGCAAATTGTTTAGCAGCAGACGCGTAAAGAAGGGTAACAAATAAGGCAGCAGACGCGCGTGTTGATAAAAAAAATCCAATGAAGAAATTTATGAAAAGTGAGTTCGAATTATATCAAGGAGTTTCCGTACAGCGCCATCTGCCCGCGAATAGATCAAGCATTAATGTCGATGATACTGTCAAATACAGATCCCGAGCATTTAAACGGGAATAATATGAAATGAAAAGGAACTGAACAAACAAATATACATTCATACAGGTGGAGAAAGCGTGTTGAAAATATACTTTTTTCAAATGAAGAAATACATGTAAAGTGAGTTCGAATTCATCAAAGAGGTTAGGTACAGCGTCATCTGCCCGAGAATAAATCAAGAATAATGTCGATAATTCTGGAGTCACGAGCAAATTGACAATCAAACAGATATGCATACATACATACAGGTGAAGATATTGAAAGTAGACCGCTTCATTTAAACATTCACCTTATTTTTTGAACAACGCATCACATATTTTTATGAAGATAGTCCATTCAAAATGAATTTTCCACTTCCTACGTCATTAACGAGTAATAATATAATTGAATCCCTGTCAAAGACAATGAAAAACATCGAAAACTGTTGTCGAAAACAGACACGTGTGATACCAAATAACTAATCACAAACTGTTCGTGAACAACCTTCCCAAAGCGCTCGATAATAACTCAAGAAGTTAGCAGGTACTTTACGCGAAATTAAATGTCGGCTGTTCGTAGTGACTTTTTAGTTATTAACGTTGCCGCCGTGTATTTGCCGAGAGTGCGGCTCCTCATGAATACCTAATCTCGTGGCGGGTAGGAAACTTCTTGTAATTAACACTTCTTATGGAAATCCCGTTAAATTAGGTGGGGGCCTCAACTGGAAAATGTATTCCCGGAATAATACTAATCTTCATTCAGTATTTTATATTTTATTTCGAGAAACGGGAGATTTACTGGAATTGAAGTTTGGACGAACTTTTGTCGAGTCCGGGGCTCAAACATTCGAAGACCGTCAACGTTTCTCACTTAATCCATTATTATCCCTTGGCGGACGTTGCGGTCTTAGTTGAAGATGACATTTAGTGCTACGATCCGCACCAAAGGAAAATTACTTCATTAGACTTCTGTTATACTACGAGAGTTGGCGTAGAAGTTTCCTAACACCCAGTTTCAATAACACCCTTTCAGTAAAACTTCACTGCTTAGATAAACCAAACTAGTTCCAAAGAAAAAGGAAAATTATATGAACAATTTTTTCATCATTGAGTTATTTGGTAAAGCATTGAACGTAAGATATATGTTTCTCAGCAGATCTACTCAGATCAGATCAGATGATAGTCAGTATTTTTTCTGATGAATTGAAACCTTGACAAAAATAATGTTTTATTTCCTTATCATAACAGATGGAAAATGAACAACTATTTGTAGTTAGAAGTTATTAGTGTGAATTCTTTTCGGGTTTGGAGGCCGTAGATTTTTAGAATTTTTTCCAGATCTCCTTTGGGAAACCATTCTCATGTATGGAGCTCAGCACCTAAACCTATCCTGGAGTTGCCAGATTCCATCCAGAACAATACCATCCACTTGATTGAAAAAACAAACAACAGTTGCAACCTTTATAGTTTGGAACATCAAAGAAAGGTTGGAGATTTATCTCTTCCATAGACACTTTCATGGAAGGTGTTCAAGTGACTCGGCACATTTGATTCCACCAAGAGCAGTGCATTATAGAAATACACGACGGACTGTGGCTGCTCATCGTTCTGAGATTCTAATGAATACATCTCGAGCTTTACTGTTCAAGACCTCTGAGATATATTTTTGAATTAATTCAATCTCAAATGATTCAAATCCAATGTGAATCACTACTTTGACATAAGTACCACTCTTAGAGCGCCTTAAGGATATTCATGTAGTGCTTGTGCTAGATTTTTAGACAAAAACTGTGATAAAGTCGAAGTACCATGAATATATCAACGGTTTCATAGAAGAAAGACAAAGTGTGTAATCCTGGAAAAAGAATATAACAAGAATCTTGTTGAGTTCATTCTGCCTCTTGAAGATGATCAATTGGTGATCGAAACACGTGTCGAGGTGATGAAAATAATGATTTGGTGTTGGTAAAAACTCCAGTACAATTCATTACTACACCAAAGGTTCCAAACAGGACATCATAAAAATCTTGTTACTTGGAATGTGTTTTGCACAGATGAAAAAACATTCTGTAACAGAAGACATAGCTATCGTAGCACAAACATTGACCACAAAAATTTCTCTACCTTTATTTCTCACAGACAAATACTTTTATATATTATTTCAGTTTATTCAGAAGACATATTTTAATTCCAAACCGTCAATGATGAAGCACCTTTTCGAAAGAGACTTATGAGTTTAATTGATCTCTATTGTATTTTGTTATTGCTTCAACCTACTGCCGTAATTTCATCGGTTCACTTCAAAGTCTTTGATAATCAGTATGTAAATAGTTAAATATTTATAAATACGTAACAATACCTGGCTCTACAAACATGTTAATTTGCAAAGTAGCTCTATCATTTTGAATTTCTATATGAGCTTATTATTTATCTATTACTTCGTAGAAAATGAGTGTTTGTATCGAGTGTATTTCCATTATCATAAAATATTCAATCTAAATTATTGGTATCAAATCCTATTATACCCAGTATCCACATGTAATATCGATATAAATTTTTGAACTGTAACGAAAAAATAACGTTCACGTTAAAAAGTCAAACATTGATCAATCGTGCAATAATTTCAGTTCCGCTGACCTGAATTGAACTATAAATTACGTTCGAAACTTCCACAGACGCCAATGAAAAATCTAGATAACATAAGCCCACGAAATGACTTGACATTAAAAATCGATTTGGGCCTATTACCCAACGTGAATCGACCCGAATCCAACAAAATGCATTACCGAAAAGTTGAGTCGTCAAATTTAATGTTTCCAACGTTGAACTTACGTGCTAATGAGGGCCTAAAATGGATAGCTCGCTGGTAGCTCAGAATTGCTTCATCAAGCTGGTTTTTTCCTTGTAGTAGAATACCCCTGAAACAAAAGAAACTTTTATTGAAGTCATAATTGATATTGTTGAGTTGGAATACTCATAATACTAAAAAAATCTCATCCATTTTCCACTAGGTCAAAACTCGAATTAAAGTTGCTGGAATCCTTCAGACAAATGAAGGATCTTTCCTTAATTGCGCTCCATCTTCAAATTTGAATTGAACAGCCAATTTTCCATGACTCGGGCATATAACTCAGGCTAAAAATGGGATTGAATATGTTGGCTTTGAGGACCGCTGTGGTTGGTGGCGAAGATCTCTCTGTTGTCGGATAGTCCTCTACTCTAACTTGAAATGTTCTGTCTTTCAGGAAAGACCCAATCCACTGGATCAGGCCCCGAGGCCGTTGAACGCGACTAGCTTATGCAGAAGGCCTTCGTGCCATACACGGTAGAAGGCCATTTCGGTTGTGGTTGAACTCCGTGATGGTGTTTTCGACCAGTGTCAGTGCCTGTAACTCTGTGGAGTCTTCTCTCCTGAAGCCAAATTGTTCGTCAGGCAGAATTTTTCTGTCCTCAACTTTTTCATTGAGTCTTTGCAGGACAACTCTTTTAGCCAGCTCAGCCGCCGACGAGAGCAGACTGATTGGGCGATAGTTCTGCGGGAACAGCAGGTTATGACCCTGTTATGGGATCTATGTTCTCAACGAAGCAATATTGTTTCAAATCATCGGCATATAAAAGGAAATACCCATCTATAACATCTGCAATATCATTGATGAATATATTGAAGAGCAACGGTCCCATATCTGAACCTTGTGGAACACTATATTCGGTAAATTTGAACCTTGTGAAGCACTATATTTGGTAAATTTGAAACCATTGAGCTGAAAATATTGTTTTCAATCCCGTAGATAGGACTGAAAGAGTGCGATTAAGGATGGAGATAATCGAAAGGGTACTAGTTTCTTCAGTAGAATGTCATGGTCAAGCCTGTCGAAGGCCTTAGAAAAGTATGTATAGATAACATCAGTTTGGGCTCTATTGTCAATAAATTCAGCAATATGTTGGGTTAGAAGATTGGGTCAGAAGATTGGTGACCGTTGAACGATTTTTCATAAAACCGTGTTGGTTTATACTTATATTTCAACTAATATGCCGATATATAACTTGCTCCAGCAGAATCTCAAAAACCTCTGCAAAGTTGCAGATAATAGAGACAGGCCGATAATTTGAAATATCTAGTCTACCTCTTTTCTTGAAAATAGAACAGACTTTTGATGATTTCCAGATCCTTGGTAGCAGATATTAATTAGTATAAATAGAGGACGAGCAAGCAAAAGTTCACAATCTTTTAGGATAAAAGCTGGAATGTAATCTGAACCAGTGGTCTTTTTAGGCTTGAGCGACTTCAGTGCCTCGTATAATTCGTTTTCACTGAAGCTTGATATATCAATAAAGTGATTATTATCAATATCAGAGTTTGGTTGCAGAGGGAAAGAAACGGTATGCGATTGTTTGAGAAGATTGGCAAAACCGTTTACGATATTAGAGGGCCCCTCCAGCAAATTGACCTTGAAAATTCAGTACTTGTGATATTTTGGAGCTAGCTCGTTTATCATTTATAAATGACCAAAATGTGTTCGGATTGATATGTATTTTTTCCTTAGTTTCACCTAAATATTTTTATATGCCACATCAATGGTATCCTTTATTTTTGCTCGAAGATGTTTAAAATCTTCAAGGGCCTGCAGATTACACTCACTCTTATATTTGCGCCAGATTCTGCTTTTAGCCTGCAAACCTCTAATAATGCTTCTATTATTTCAAGGAAGACATTTATTTTTGGATTGAAATGTATACTTGGGAAAGCAGCAATCCAAGAAGCCTTCCAAGAAGGTCCAGTCAATATGTGATTTTTGATTATACAGTTGTGGATAGTTGGCTCGTTTGAAATTATAATTATTCTGGAAACAGGTATGCATTTTATTTTTGTAGTTAGCCTTCGTCTCAAGTGTACACGTGATATCCAAAGCAGGATGATGCTGATCTTGGACTACGAAAGGATCCATTGATTTCTCCACATGACACTCTCCATTAAAAAATACCAGGTCAAGAAGTCTATTGAGTTCATCATATACAAAGTTATTTTGAGATAGGTCAAGGATTTGTGAAAAGTTATTGAGAATAGTGATTTCCCTATTAAATGTACCATGGTAAAGATGGCTAGCATAATCGCTAATATTGAAATCTCCTACAATGAGAACTCCACTATTATGTAATATGTGTAGTAACTCCAAAGCTTCGAAGAGTTGTTCCAACTCAGCTAGGGGAGTCTGAGGAGGTATGTAAACGTTTAGCAGAAAAATATGTTCATGTGAATAGGTTATTTCAACAACAACTATATCAATCAGTTTGAGCGTGGGAAAGTTAGAATCCGATTCCTGAAGAAATAAAGTCTTCATGTACACTTCCACCTCTTGTTGAGGAAATGCGTTCAAAGTTGCGATCCATTCTGTATATGTTAAAGCTACCTGGAAATAATTCCAAATTAATGATGGATCAGTCGAGCCAGGTTTCGGTAAGTACAAAAACGCGACAGTCGCTTTGAAATACAGAATTCAGTATCTCACCAGTTTTTGTCTTCAGTCCCCGAGTATTTTGGTTAAAAATTGATAAAGTGTTCGTATCTTTACTAATATCTGGCTTTGAAGCTACGAGTGAAATATAACAATCACCCTTCAGTTGCTATTGAGAATTTAAGAGACTATTCTTAAATCTTTTCAAAGTTTCTGCGTACCTCTCAGTAAACGTAGGACGGGTAGCAGAATGGTGTTATCGAAATAACTTGCCGCTGAACTCGGATAAATGTAAGGTCATGTCCTATAGTTTGAAAACGAATATCTTGATCTTTGATTATTCAATAGAAAACGTTTCCCTGGTGAGGCCAGAAACATTTACTGTTCTTGGGGTCACATTTGCACTATTATTCAATAGACATATCGATAATGTTGTAACCTCCTCCTGTCGTTTGTACGGATTAATTGCACGTAACAGTAGTGATTTCAAAGAAACTTCGACCT
>WOGN01008941.1:0-11040 GCA_015342105.1 Leptinotarsa texana
ATTTTGTTTTAGTTCGAATTTTCTTCATCAATGCACCATCAAAGTAGGCTGGATAATTATTTTTAGATTTTATCGAGAATTTTGGTACGCAGCGATCAAATACACTGTATAATTTTTCATAAAAGTAAAGACAGGCATCATCTGCATTGCGAAATGCATTTAAAAATGTCCAATTAAGATTGAGGATCAGCTCATACGTGAGCGGAAAGTTAGCTTTTTTAAAATTGTATACTTCTTGGAAACATGATGCAAATTCATTCTTTGAGTTCGTTTTGAAGTTCAGTTCGCATGTTATTTCCAAAGCAGGATGATGACCGTCCTCCCCTTTGGTAGAGAGTGTCATTGAACGAGTTCCTAGTATCATTTCTAGGTTTAGTTTATTACTGTACCTCAATTCTTGATTTATATGTCAATGACTTCTATTTGAAAGCAGAAAAGGGCAATGAGGTGATGTAGCTCGAAAGAATTGTTAATTTAAGTACCAAGCAACCGATTGCTTGAGATGGTATCAGAAGTGAACACCACACTCAAAAAGTATTAAAGTTTGATCGCAACGGCTTTGAACTGGAGTCTACAGTTTCTTAAATGTACGGTCTGCCAAAAATTCACAAGCCTGGCCAGTTGTTGCGACTGATTGCCTCCCTACTTATTGAAAGCATGGCTAATCAGATAGTCGAAAACTCTCTGAATCTTATGATTGGATTGCTACTTCACATGAAATCATAGAGAAGGTTGAGGGTGTAAAAGTGCGTGATATATCCTCGTAGTTTCCAAGTATCTATACCACAAACTATCGAATATTATAGATAGATAGAAGACTAAATACAACTAACAAGAATCTGCATGGAACAGAATTGCTTTCAGTTTATCAACTATTTCTATAGACGACACGGCAGTGGGAAACCCAATGGTCCTCTTTATACCTGATCTGGTAGATTTGAATTGGTAGCAAATGAGGAGTTAAATGATGTATTTGCGATTTTGGTACTAAGAAATCTGAAGTAGAAGACTGCTAGATGTGAATAAAGACAAGTTTTATAGTTACGAATCAGTCTGCTTTATTTCCTGGAAACGCGTATCTGTTGCAGTTTTGTTATTTTGGAAAAGTGCTTACCAGTGCCTACCTTTCATTACAGAGTGACAGCGTCTGTTTGGAATGGAACTTTTATCATGTTTCGATTTCCAAAATATCGAAAGCCTCTAAAAATCTTATAGCAGTTTTGTAAGGTATATATAGCAACACTACATATGAGTATATTCGGTTTCATAGATCACAAAAGTGATTTCGAAGCAATTTCTACATTTTATGCAATATCCATTATTGGCGGGAGAGCTCTGAGTGGTTCAATAAAATGGCACAATACCGCATCATATTATACAAGTGCTTAATTATTTCGATGAAACATGGTAGAAGCGAAACAATGGAACGGCTGGCAATTTCTCCCAGCAATCCAACAGAGTAACCGTATTGAAGAAATGAAAGCCAGAACAACTGATGAAATTCAGGAAATTACATCTGAAATAATATGAAATGCTCCACAAGAATTTCAGTATCGTCTTAAGTATTGTATGGTGGAAAATGGCAATAGACGCATTGTTTTTTTTTGAAAATGTTCACCATCCTGTATCAATTTAATACTTAGGAGTGGTGCAGCTCTTGAATCAGTATTAATGGGAGTGTCAACAGATTTCAATTCCATGGATGAAATCAAAACAATGAAAATAATAAAAATAATTGTACTGAAATATTCAAATATTTGAATAAAAATCAAATAAAGCTGGGGAAAAGTTTAGAAACAAATGCAGTTTGAGTACAAATTCAGAAATATAAGGACGCTGAAATGGAAATTAATAAATAAATGACATGATTGAATGAGTGAAATATCGGTGATGTGCAAAATACATGATAGTACTGAAAAATTGAAGAACAACAATGAAGATCATTGGAAAAAATGCATAAAAATTGAAGATAAGGAAACCAAGTTATCTCACAACGTTTTGATTGTTAGTACGCTCAGTCGTCTTCGGGTGATAACTGGCCTATTCCTAATGATTGATATTATTCATAGATCATTTGAAAGCTGTCACTTCTCCCCCACTCTTTTATCTCTTATCTCATTTCGTGATTAAGTGCGACGCTGATCTCTTTACTCTTATAAAGACGTTCGGGATGGAATTTTTCAGAAAGCTGAAAAGCCATATACAGAAATGATCCGACAAGTCATAGCATCGAAGTTTGACCAGGAAACCCTCATCCTGCACACTGTCAAAGGCCTTGGAAATATCAAGCGCAACAGCTCTGATTCTTCATGTTTCTCGATTACGTTATGCCAAATATAGATGACATATGATAGGAGGTTGCCTGTTGAACTTTGTTTTCGAAAGCCATATTGATGATCGCTCAAGATATCAAAGCCTTCCTAATATTTGAGGATATGGTGGTTTATGACTTTATCCATGATTTTTTATATCACTGATAGCAAAGCGACCAGTCTATAGTTATTTGGAAGATATTTCTTGCCCTTTTTGGGAGTAGGCTGAACGCGAGCAATCTTCCAACGAGAAAGAAAAACTTCTTTTTTGTAAGACAGGTTGAAAAATTTGCAAAATAGTGGTGTGAGGTGATTTGCGCACTTTTTAAGTACCATGACGGGCACTTCATCAGGGCCAGACGCCTTGTTGATATTGAGCTTTGTAAAATTCGCCTGATTAGACGCTGTCGAAAATTAATTATTGGCATTGTGGATTTTAGTGTGGGAATAGTGGGTGGTGTCTTTCCCAGAAAATCGACTGTGGTGTGGGACGCAAATTGTTCAGGTAGTAGATTTGCTTCTTCTATGGCTGTTGTTGCAATTGAACCATCCGCTTATGTTAGTGGTAGAATTGTGGATTTTGTAAAGTTCTGATTAACAGCTGTAGCTACCGACTAGAAGGATCTAGACCCGTTGGGATTGGCAAGCAGTTTATCCCTAATTGTGAAGTTCTCTACTTTCATTCATCCTAAGTTTACAGCTGTTGCCAGCATTAACAAACCTAGTTTGGTTTTCGGCACTGGGATTTTTGCGCCACTGCCGGTAGAAGAGATTTCAGGAAGCGACAGCTTGTTCGCAATTTTTGTTGAACCAAGGTTTGCTGCTAGAAAGTCGTTTGATTAAAAAAGGAATATATGCATCCATGGATGATAGAATAACTTCCTTGTTTTCAGAAGTACACACATACTCTTTTATTTTTTTTAACGTAGTGGGCGCTGGTCAGGCCATATCCCCCGAAGTCCCGATACATTCGGGAGGGCGCGACAGTATTATTAACTAATGACCACTCCCTATACCGTGGATAATTGATATTTGTGTCCGAGAATCATGTGCCCTGAGCAAGCACAGTGAGCCTTCTTCACCTTCTTCATCTTCTATTATCATTATTATCCAAATATTTCGGTTAGATTATTTCTAGAATTCTTCTATTGATTTCAAATCTGTTAACCCATTTTTAGATAGTGAAGTCCGAACCTAGACTAGCAAAATTCGCACTTTTCAATTTTCGTTTTATTGATCTTATCAATGCTTTAATAGGATAAGTCAACTCTTTGATCACTCCACTTTTCAAATGTTATATGTAACCATTAGAATCAATCCGCTTTCCCATCTTTCTGTTTCGTTATTGTATTCCCGTGGTAAGCCAAACAATCCCTTAATGGCCTACGAGATTAAGGAACAAGAAAGGGCACCGGGTTCGCTTGACGGTAAATTGAAAAATGATGGCCTTTAAATTGCCCTCACGTCGATTTTACGAATAGGCTGCCGAAGTAGATTATTAAATTTTGGAAACCATACATTAAACTTTTCGAGACTTCTCCAGTTTTTTTTATTGAAGCGCTTACGGGGCGTTTATGTGGAATAAACTTTCTGAGAACGTTTTTCCAAATGAATTTAATCATCAGCGATTCAAGTCCAACGTGAATCGCTACTTTCGCATAGGTACCGCTCTCAGAGCGCCCTAAGGATTTTCCTGTAGCTTTGTGTTTTGTCCTCAAAATAAATCGTACACGATATTACCTCAAATTGAGATGGTTAAGCTTCGAATGATAAAACCATTGTTATTGTGAATTTTGGTTCGACCCCAACTCAGGTATCGTTTGTTTATTTGTAAAACCTCGCTTCTCTTGTGCTAGCACTAGATAAAATGATTGTTCACTAGAATATCCACTACTAAAAAAATAATTCTTTTCAAGGAACACTGACAATAATCGATAAATCGAATGAAAGCCATAAAACAGGTTTGAAAACTATAGTCTTATTGCTGTTGCTTTCCGTGAAGCTGTCTATGAACACTTGAGGTGTCGATGTTGTCTAGAAAAACATTAATTACACGTGCTACGAGATCAATGAATCCAGTGCTATTTATCAACCAACATAACTATTCAACAAATTATTTCTGGTTCGTTGGCTTTCGCGACCAAGATTTTCAGTGTTACTATCTTCAAGCTTCATAGTTTGGAACTGCATCGCAACGTTTCGCCACCACGAGTGGATGGCTGCTTCAGAGGTTCATTCATCTTGATGATTCGTCGATGACAAGTAATTTCAAGTCCGTAGGTTGTATGATTGTATTAATGTTGATTCAGGTAGTCCAGCTCTCTTGTTGTCATGTTCCTATTGGTCGACGTGTTACTACCTGTTGTATATCTGTAGAGTAGGGAGGGTAAGTGTAGTCCCTCCCGAGGAGTGGTCCTCCTAGGTCATCGTCCATTCTGTCCTTTCCAGGAAGGGTGACAGGCCACTAGGAGACATCTCCTTTATATCGGCAGGTGTAGGCCAAGACTCGCCGAACACACACTCTCTTCGGCAACTTTGAGGTGTCTCACGATGGCCTCTGCGAAGGTTTTGGAAGGTGCAGCGACTTTACTGGATTTGCGCGGCTTCTACAACTTTCGACTTGGACGTGCACAAGTGAGGGAGCTTTCCTGCAGGGGCAGCCGATTTCTTGCCTTTATTGCCAGGAGAAATATTGGAGAGAATGTGTGAGAGTGATATACGAAAGGGTAGCCAAACCTGCTGCTTTGTATGGAGTACAGGTGTGGAAGAATAGGATACGAGAGCAGGTTGAGAAATCAGCAAAGAAGCCGTTTCTGCTGGCCGCGAGTGGGTCTTACAGGACGACGTTAACGGCTGCACTTGGTGTCATCACCCGAATGGCGCCATTACAGGTAGAAGGATGGGCCAGGTACCAAGAATGGAGAGAGAATGGGAAAAAAGATTGAGGACAGGGTGAAAGGAGTAGATAGGATATTCCCCTGGATGCAAGGGAAGTTTCTGGAAGAGAGAGAGGACGAAGAGATGACTGAAGTATATGTAGATGCCGAGGCGAGGATAGAGGAAGGGAGAATGGGGATAGGCTGGGCATTTAAAAGAGGAGGGGATGAATGGACCACAGGGAATGAAAGGATCATCGGACAAAGCAGCGTGAACGAGGCGGGCTGATTGCGATAGAGCAAGTGATCAGCATATGGGGCATGGATGCGTGTGTGTGAGTGTGAAAGTAGTTAGTGATTCTGCAATGACGGTATAAAGAGTGAAAGCAGGAAGAGTGGGGAGTAAAAGAGCAGCGATGATTCAGCGGATACTTGAGGAAAGGAATGGAAGGGGAGTACGTGCCCTGATCACGTGGAAGAGGGGGTACGACCCGAATAATGTAGGAAATACGAAGGCACATGAAGAAGCCACCTAAGGCATGAATAAAGAAGACGCGCCCGATAGGTAGCCCAACTCACGGGGTTACTACCTGTTAATGACGTATCTATTCTCGCTGTATCTGTTAACGGGTTGTTATTGGTTACGGATTAATACTCGACTTATTAATGAGTGACATGTCGTCTCTAGGAGCCGTAACACTGCATTGCGCTGTTGCCAGTCTAGCATCTTTTATGTTGTTGTTCTCCGTATGTTTATGGATAACTATGGCTTCCCGTACAACCCGAATGT
This sequence comes from Leptinotarsa texana, assembly GCA_015342105.1. Taxonomy (NCBI): domain Eukaryota; kingdom Metazoa; phylum Arthropoda; class Insecta; order Coleoptera; family Chrysomelidae; genus Leptinotarsa; species Leptinotarsa texana. Next base: position 5,979 of record WOGN01008941.1, read on the forward strand.
GGTTTCCAGGGCAAGTTTCGGGGGCCAGTACTTTCACAGTATCGTGTGATCTCCGTCACTAAACGCGTGTTCCGCTACTGCCGATTTGTCTATTTGACTTAATCTTCGGTTCCTCCGATATTCATTCAGCCTTGTACCCAAGGATCTTTTGGTGGTACCGATATGAACTTTTCCGTAGGTGTATAGTATACAATATACGCTATTTTGTAGTTCGCAGATCTAACGCTTTGGTTATATTATTCTGGTGAGCTTGAACACTGGTTGTATTTTATGCTTCCCTAAGATTTTTCCGATTCTGTCTATAATCATAGGGATGTATGATAGACATGCACGTGCAACCGTTTGAGTTTCCTCCCTAGTTCTGATGCATGCTCATAATTGCTCCTATGAACCCATATCTATTATAAAAGTTGTAATTGATAAAATCTGATGTTGCCAATGAAAGAGTTTTGAATTTATTGATTAACAACATTAGATTATCGCATTTACAGCCCTCATTTTGGTATATATAGAAGGATACCGTGTCAGATGTTTGATTTATACCTAAGTGATAGATATAAACACAGGAAATATATAAATTTTATTTCAGGAGTTGAGGCCTATTCATATTGAGTGTTCCCAACAAGTATTAATCTTACCTACTGCGCCATTAAAATACTATCGGCTTTCACATTGTGAAGAAGTCGAGAACGTTACTCCCTATAAGGTCTTCCAACTTTTTGAATGGATACTCGCGACCCCTGTAATTGACATGATCAAAAACTATCGATATTTAAGGAGGGTATATGACCAAATATGAAACAACCAGAGCTATCAACTAGTCATGTCCGTATGGCTATTCTGCGATATAAACTTTATGACAAGCTCAAACATCAAAAGCTAACGTGAATCATATAAAATACACCCCGCATTTCAGTTGATTAACGCTGAATGTTTCGAGTTTGAAACTCTGACCCATGTCTTGTCACATCAAATGCATGTGTGTATATTAAAATCTGCTCTATCTGCTCTAGACATTTTATGTCGAATAACTCGCTTATGATGCATTAGGATCGGGCTGAATGCAATTTCCGACGTTGCAAGAGCTGACAGTCTGATAATGTAGTTGTATCACGGAGGTGGATGTCGCAATGAGTGATGATTTATTACAGGTCTAGTTATCTTCAGATGAGTGATGCGAAACGCGTTCCACTATATTTATATTGTCTTCTACTTCTTCAATAACTCATCGAAGTCATAGGCTACATTTTAACTATTGTAACAGTGCTGACATTTTAGTGAAATATGACATGGTCCGTGACTTGAAGTGTATACCTCGCAATATAATATCCATAACTATCTTACACGATCAGATAATTTGTGGAGAAAACTCCCTGAATTTTAATTAATTTATTATTCACCAGTTGTTAGAAGACAGCTTACTCATTGTATCTAAAGCCAAGCAAAAAGTTCAAGTATTTCTATCGAGAAATCGCTCCTATTCAGAAAATGGATTCTTGAGCAAGAAATCCATTGATGAGAATTTGGAAAAAATTACCACTTTCTCTTGTTTCTAGTGTACTTGTCGTGGACTGTACTGCTCTTTAATCATTTCAACAAATAGTTTTCAAACTGGTTACCGAAATTCGATAAAATATACTCAAAACTTATTTCACGTTGAGGTATTGATAATAAGAAAGTTAACAAAAACCATAGCAGTGTTCTTTTTAAATGGTATCCTTCAGAAGACTAAATAATTTCCGTAGCAACGTTAGTTTAAAACACCTCGTCAACTTCTTATATATGTTACAACATTAGTTGTCAGTAGTTTAAGTTTAAAGTTCGTTAACTTCAATTCTGACAAATGGTTAGATTAACAGAAATGCATAAAATAACAGTTTTAAAAATAATTGGTAACGGGGATGAAACCCGAACACAACAGGAAGTAGCTCGCGTATTTCATGAGAAATTTCGTAATTTACCGCCCATATCTCAAGGAACAATAAGCAAAATAGAGAAGCCGTTTCGTGAGTTTGGCCATGTGGGGCAAATAAAAAAAGCAGCTGCCAATGCAATGAGTGATGAACTTAAATTAGATGTAATGCTTAAGTTTGAGAAAAACTTGCATACATCGAGTAGACAGGCATCCACTACATTCAATGTTAACCATGCATCGATAGTAAACATACTAAAAAACAATAAAGTTCATCTCTATAAAGTGATACCTACTCAGGAGCTCATGGAAGACGATTTTGATAGAAGAGCAAATGATGGACGTGTTGGATAACAACTCATCCATTTATAAGACGTTATATTTTCTGATGAATGAGGAACACACGCAATACCCTCAGGCAGGGATTGTAGGAAACCATATCACTGATCCCTTTTTCATTGAGAGCAACTTGAACGGCGATAATTATTTGGCACTACTTCCATTGCCAATGATTGCAAAATGACGGGGTACGTGGAATTAACGAAAACAGATACGGGGGTTTATTAGGAGAGACTGGCAAATGTCAGTAGTTGGTGAGCGATACGCTCTCGATCTTTTTGGCTGTAACGAGGTAGGGAGGTTTTCTACAAATGGATATTCAACCTCAGTAGGCGTCGAAGTAATTGGTCTTATGGGCTGACCAAAATATTAAGCAAATTCCATGGTCAGTAGTATCGAATGCGATTGAATAGTCCAAGAAAACTTAGATTGTTGCTTTATTTGAATCTTTAGTTTCAGTTATATTATGCACTGTTTCTATTGGCGATGAAGTACAGCTTTAACCACTCCTGGAACCCAGTAATATATTGTGTGGTTTGAAATAACTTCTTAGTTGATTATTCATTATCCTTCCTATATTCTGTGAAAAAGTCATAAGAACACTTATTGACCTCGAATATATTTTGTACGTTAACATAAGTTCTCAATTGATTATTTATTATTGTGTCTATATTTTTCAATGGAGTCGGAAGAAGGCTCTTTGACCTCGAATCACTGAAACTTCATAACTTTATGAGTTAATTTTGGTAAAAAACTGCTTGGCCTCCCAAGTTTTCATCATTAAACAAAAAATGTGGGAGTTTAACTTCAAACATCAGTCAAATATTGTTGACCTTGCTCTCACCCGTTCTTTATATTTCAGTTCACTGTATTCAAGAAGATGCAGTCCACATCACTGCAATACTCGGTGAGTCGGTGGTGTTCAATTGCCACGTGGAGTTCCCTGAGGGACACCCCGTGCCGTTCGTGTTGCAATGGGAGAAGAAGGTAGGCGACACGGTAGGATTTCACACCCTCTGCTCTCTTACTGTGACGGTGGTGGCCCCGGATATTGAAACAGGCTGGGCCCATACTGGCCCTGGGTTTGATCCTTGCGGAACCACTTTTACTTTTATGCTTGCACAAAGAACTGGTTACGAGAGTTTTTAAATACGGACCAAGTAGTCTGAATAAATTTTCAAGCGTTGACGTTTCATAAAAACTATTTCGTAATTAGTTTGTGGTTTCGCAAGGCTTAGAGGAGATGCATTGCATGGTACTACTATCAATAGATTTAAGGAAATGTCGAAGCTCGTATGACAATCGTTAGACAAATAGTATCTACTTGACTACTTTTATTGAGTGGTTAGATAAGTAATACAGTTATTTATGTATTTGAAAGATAATATGAGTACATTCATGATATTTTTTGAAGATGGAAATCAGGAAAACTAAAATCTGAGAAACGTTGAAAGATATAAAAAATATATCATTTCGTCCAAAGTCATAATAGATAGGTATAGTTCGAGTAAACCTACCTTCCAATAGCTCCCCTGAAATAATATATTTAGGGAGTTAACTAAGATCGTTATTCAATAATCATTTCTCTTCCACATTATCTGTTTCACTATCACTGTCATCATCTAAATCATTAATGAATTCATTTCTAACATTATTATGAAAGTGTCCAATCTTCATATAGTCTTTTTCAACTAAAATTACTTTTTTAATCCTTTTCTGCCAGTCTTCTTCGGTAATATTAGATACTTCTTCTTTAATTACCTCTAATATCTTTTTATCAAATTTTGGAAAATTATTTTTATGCCTGATGCTTTGTTTCAATTTTCCCCAAATCAACTCGAGGGGATTGAGAACACAAAAATAGGGAGGAAGTCTCAATATGGTATGTCCATACTTTTTAGCAATACTCTCAAGGGCATACACTTTTTCAAATGTAGTTGGTTTTTGTATAGAAATCTTCATATATCCAAAATTTTTATCCATTAGAAAACTTAGTATTTCATCTTTCCTCGTCCTTTTAATCGGTAATTTGATGAGCTGTCGCGAATGACAGGAAACTATTACACTATTCGCATCCAAATTTGGGATCAATGTGTTTTCAAACCATTCCCCGAAAATATTAGATTCCATGTTCTTATGATAGCCAACATACTCCTAGCTGTCCTCAAGTTTTTTCTCACATAATCTCGAAGAATTCTGAACCCATCTTTTACTTACTCCACAATGCAAAATGATTAGTTGCGATCTTTTGTTTGCAGGCATGTTAGGCGTACACATTTTCGAACCATCAATCCATCCTTTCGAAACTGTGTCGCGAGTGTCATAACAAGGATCTTCCAAATAGAAAATTTGCCGTTGTACTTGTCTATATTTACTCATTTGTTCTAAGTATTTGTTACGCAATTCCACTTTTCTTGTTCTTTCCATAACTGATTGACGTTTGTTTATTATTTTAAATCTAAATCCCAGTTTCTTTATCTTCTTCTGAAAAATTTTGTTACAGCAGCTCACGTTATGGCCAAAAGTATTCAATTTCTCACTTTGGTAATCCTGTATCACATCGCGTCTTGCGTTCATAAGGTTTGTTTTTGACTATTTTACGTACAGTTGAGAAAGGAACTTTGGTCAAATCTGAGCACGTGTCGAAACTCAGTAATCGCTTGACTATTGACGAGATGATTTTATTTGCTGTTTCACCCATTCATTCATCAAAATAATGGAAGAACTCATTTAAAACTTAATTAAATATTTATTGCAAAAGAAATGGAAAAAATAAACTCACACTCAAAAAGTTAATAAAAAGAAATACAT